>VOQZ01000020.1:0-62322 GCA_008079305.1 Phytophthora palmivora | reverse complement strand
CTCGGTAATCAACAGCATGTAGCATAGCAATGTATGCCTTGGTTGAGATCACTTTGCTGTACATTTTGGAAACAGACTTTTCATGTTGCAGGCAGTCCGATCACAGCGATGGTTGACGAGGCAGCAGAGTTCCCTTACGATGCCAGAGTGGGTCTGTTCGAGTTCCTCGTGCTGTGTTTCGAGCAAATTGCAGTGGCTGGAGCCGCTATGAATTGTTTTCAAGCAGCACCAAGCAACGATAATGCATCCGACAATGGTGACAATGCACCACTATTTCTTCCAGCAGTGACGCGTGTGATCCCGCAAGCGTTGATGGTCATCGTGGTGCTAAGTGCGTGCATCGTGTGGGGAGCTCAAGTTATCCAGTGGCTTGTTCGCTGTCTTCACTTGAACTGCTCAAACAGTGGCAAATTATCGTGAGACGTAGATACCTGCCTCCGGTCATTGCGATACTCAAGTTGTTCTTCTTGCTGTACGTCACACTTCGTCTGAACGATGCAACAGGACTGCAGTGGAAACAACAGACAAGCGCACTTTGTGCTGCTCTCATTCTAGTCACTTGCGAGGTCGTGGATGTTTTCGCTGTTGCCCACACGTGGATTGCTAGCCGTTTGCGAGGTGTCCCCGTTCATGACTGGCGTGAGATTGAAGGAGGTGACATCACCGCGAAGCAGCTCATTCTTACGTTCTTCGATCGCTGGAAAGACTGTGGCTTAGTGACGTCGTTCCTCAACCAAAGTGAGATGACGTTGCTCATCGCTGAAATCCCATCGATGGCCTGGGCCAGTTGGACGTGTTGTCAGCGTGGTTCCACACCGGAGCATATTTCGTACCAATTGCATCGATGGCTCACGGTCCTCACGATCGTCATGGGCATGAATGTTGTGCTTGTATCTGCTGAGGTTGAGGACGACATTGCCGGCGCCATTATTTTTCTAGTCGCTGACGTTACCTTGACGATGTTAAGGCTTTTTGAAGGGCGTCATCGACGACAAGCTCGGAGAGAAGCTGTACGAGCTCAGCGCCTCACTATGATAACTGCTGCCGCGGACACCGAATCGATTTCTCCACACGAAAGTGGAAATGAAGATGACAGTAGGAGCGACGATGACAATGGCAGCAGTGATGCTAGCAAAATTGGAAGTTTTCGGGACTCGGATGAGGGAGCTCCTCAGGTTCTTGTGGTTCCACAACGCAGTGCACCAACTCGATCTGATAGTGTGTTCAAACAGTGTTGGGATCTAAAACGTCATGGAGTATGGAAGTCTACTGTGATGCATGGGATTCCAACGAAAGAACGGGTCTTTGCCTTTCTCGATTGTATTTATTCTGTCTTGGTAGTTTTCAACTTTTACGAGACTGTCGACGGATCAAACTTCAGATCATGGCCGGGTTACTACCAGATACTGTCAGCAGCACCAGCTCACTGTCTATCCAAGAAAGCGAGGACCAGTTGATGAGCGAAGTTAACCGCGTCAGCATGATTGTCTCCTCGGCGTTTTGGACACTTTTGGGTCTCTCACTCGCTGGACGACACTACTTTTTGTACTCTTCTCGACGCCAACGGATTCCGGGAGTTCCTCACTATTTCCCCATGAACGAAACTTCACCGGCCTCTCGAAAACCAAACTACTTCGCTGTAAGCGTCGAAGTTGTAAAGGTGCTGTTCCTTCCAGTCTCCATTTGCACATGTACCTACGTTCTTGTGCAAGCAAATTGGTACGTGCTCAAACAGGGTGTAAATGTCTTAGTGGCTGGTGCAATTGGAGCCATTGCAGCAGCCAGGTCAATTGACGCAGTTAGCCGAGCCTTGTACGGCCTTGGACGTTTCGACGGAGATCCTCCTGGTCTCGAGATGTTTGGAGGTTCCCCATACGTCAAGGCTAGCACAGCATTGCAGGTGTTTTGGGATCGGTTCAATGATTTTTTGGGCCCACTCAGTCTTGATCATCTGCTCATCAGTTCCACGACTGCATCCAAGAACTTCATTGTCGTCTATTTCCTGCTGTGTGTATGTGTGTTGCACGCAGTTATCGCGTACGTTGATGCGATCAACATCAAGGGCGCAGTCTATCGAGCGGAGCGACTTGGTTATCTTGTGGCAGTAACATTTCTCGTGCGTAACTCTCAAAAGTACGTCGAACGCCAAGGATCCGATCTCTATGCCCCCGTATTGCTAGTAGCTATTGAGTTCTTCACGCAAGTATCAGCAATTTGGTCCCGATGGAAAGCTTGTCGATCGAAACGAAAGGCGGAATCTGCAGAGAGAACATCACGACGTATGCCCATGCTATCGTCCATTTCAGAACCTGATGAATGGCCTGTTCTCAGTTCCAGCGAAACTAAAAGCCACATGAACCAATCTGAAGAAGTGCAATGTGATGCAAAATCAAGATCTTGTGAAAGCCCAAGCAGTAATTCGATGTTTCGTCGAATGAACAGTGCATAGCCGATAGTTGAGACCACAAAATACTGGTAGAGCATGAAAATTCTTGTGTAACAAATACAAAGTTCTTTTGACTGTATTTTCGTTGATTACTGCAGGTTGCTGCAGTTGGTGCCAGACTAGTGCTTTTCCTCGTAGATTAAGATTTGTAGTAAATACATACTTCGAAGTACACTGTAGAAGTTTTCCAGAGACTAACACTCATAATGCAGCTTTCGTAACTTCATTACACTTGTGTCTAGCCTCCTGTTGTGCAGTCCACTGCAACCAAACAGTTTTCATCCCATCGTGTTGTGTAATATGCCGAGATGCTTCTTCCATCGTCCCTCCACTTTTTCCATTCGGCCTTCTCTACGTCCGAGAGCAGCGGAAACAAGTTTGTCCCCATAGCATGGTCCAGTTCGGTATCGTGCAACATCATTGCATCAGTCACGCTATCGTATCGCAAGCGCTTGTCACCACGCACAATTGACATTTTGCGGCTTGGATCGTTGCTGAAAACAACACGTTCACCAAAAGGGACTTTGCGCTTGAGTGATCGTCCGACTCCAGTTTGAAGGAATCCACCTTCGGGAAGACCCGTAATATCGGCCAGCGTATTGAGAATGTCATATTGCTCTGTTGCGTCCTCGATCACTAGTCCAGTTGAATTTCCTAGTCGTCCTTCCGCGATGATTGCAGCAGCTACACGCGTGATCGATTCCTCGTGGGTATTCGTGATGTCTGCTTCTGGTGCCTGACCATGATCTCCCATGATTATCACGATGGTATCGTTCAGAACGCCTTCAGCAGCCATGCGGTCCATGAACTTGCCGAGCTCCATGTCTGTAAAATACCTCATCTTCAGATAATTTTGAATCATGTCGGCGTGCTTGTGGCCTTTATATAAAGATGAAAAATCGGGTTTCTCGACTTCACTGTACCAATGTGGCCACGCATTAAAAGGCGAATGACTGGAAATGGTGTAATGTGTGATGAAAAGTGGCTTTTTAGGCTCTCCGTTCGCAACACGCTCAGTTTGGTTGCGTGTCTTGTTCACCAGTAAGTCACCTAGTACTTGGAAGCTCAGGTCATCGTGAACTCCCCAGATGAATCCTCGGTTTTCCTTACCATACCATTGATCGTTCGTTATACCGTGGTTGCTTTCAGCTAACCTTGATATTTTATGGTTATCCCACACAGTTTCGAATCCGTGAGTAGGGAGAAACACATCCCAGTTGTCTAGTGTTATCGTAGACCCTGTCGTGAAATATGTTTCGTAGCCTTTTGCACTAAAGAGATGAGGTAAACCCGAAAGTTTCGTGTCTTTCCTTCCTCCAGTGATACCAGTTTTAACAGCACTGTTGTATGGAATCTGTGCATACAGCAAACTCTCCAGCGATCGACTTGTTGGATTGCTCGACCAAATGTTTCGCAAAGCAACACCACGCTTGGCCCATTTGTCGAAGTTAGACGTAATGGTCAAGTCGGTACCCTTAAACAAGTCCGATGGATCATCTTCCCCAACAAGATAACGTGAATCCTGGAAACGAAAAGACTCGACACCAATTATCAGCACATTTGGTGGATTATCCTCCGAAATACTGACATTGAAGGCAAGGTCTCCATGGAAGCCAGTCGTGCGTCGAAATAATGAATCATCCCCGAATAGTTTGTGCTTCTCGGTGCGGTGAATATATTTTTTGACCCATGCTTGGTTGTGAAAATATTTTAAAGGCGTTGAATCCTTTGCTATAGGTTGTAGCGCGTGGCGAAATAACTCGTTAAGTGTAGCATTTAAGCCAGAGTACGCGACCAAGGGCGAACAAGCAGCACTAATGCTTACAACGATGGCTGGTACGACTATGAGGCCCATCACGGTTACAAGCAATTTCAAAACACGCTGCTTTGTGGTTAGTTTACTCGTAACTCTGCTCAGCATTGGCAGGACATCATCATTTTCCTCGAGAGCAAGTTCCAGATATTTGACACCTTTGCTCATTTTGATATGATTGACCTTAATATTGCGTTTGCGTAGCTCTATCGGCAGTGACACAATATGAGTTGGATTCCACTCGCTTAAATCAGCCCAACTAGCACATGTGCGCACCGAGGCGAATAACGCAGCCATAAGTGCGAGAAATGCAGCAGCCACGTAGCCTGAGTATATTTCACCGCTAGAAATTGGGGCCGCTTTGAGATGTTCTTTTTCTCGGATTAGAGCCGCCATCAGATCAAATGTGAAGCGCATATCCCGATAAACAACGAGTAGCAAGTCGGCCACGAACGGTGCCATCATGGCGAAGAATAGCATCCAAGAGACAATAAAGGTTGTGAAGGAACAAACTACTCGCACAGTAACCACTTTTCGAGAGAGACGATCAGTGATCGCGTGTTTCAGCTTGTCAAATAACCACAAAATCGTCATGAAGTATGTAGTGCATACAAAGTCCTCCAGAAACCCGAGAGCGAGAGCAGCACGTTTGAAGCCCGGAGTGTAATCTTCCGGATTGCTGTACATCAAAACCAGCGCCCTGAGTGCTAAACTTCTGCTGACAGAGAAGCAAAATAGCACAAAGGTATAGACAATCAACCACCCGCACCATGGAGTATTCCACAGGTCACGAAAAATCTCCCTCGATCCACTGCAGCGATGAACTGACCTGACCTCAGCACGTGCCGTTATTTCGTTGGGAGTTGAATCCTCTAAGGTTTGGCAATGAGGTAAACAAAAGTCGCATGTATTCGAACGGAAACGCCGTGGTGATCTCATCGGTAAAGGTGGTTGACGCCAATTCAGAAATGACAGTAAAGCGACGTCTGGAGAAACACTATGGTTGTTTCTCGTAACCGGTCTGCCTTTACAACTAAGGTTGGTGAGACGAATGAAACTCCCAACAACTTGGAATCGGGATGCTTCATCGCAGTAAAAACGTCAAAGGGTTATGCGAACGGAGCTGACAAACACGAGTCACAGTCATATCAAACAGCCATTGTGACGGGGTCACACGAGCACTTTGCTTAGAGGAAGCGTGGTATCAAGAGTATACAAACTCTGCAGCTCACAAGCCCCTGGTAGAATAGGGTAAATTTTAGACTTGCTATTTAGTAGTTAATTAGGTAATTTGGACTGTTACGAATTACACTTTAAATATAATTGTTCTTTATAACATCTGGTTTTATCCTAATTGGATGGAAAACAAGATCATTCCGCGCACAGAAGGCCGTATGGCGGTTCCCAAGAACATCAGCAAGCCTTCGCTGCCGCTGAGACTCAGGGAGAGAGCCCGCCGCGACGCAGCAGCACTTGCTTCCTGTCGCCTAACCACTGGTCAACTCCTGGTTCGCTGATCAGGATCACAGCCTTGGGGCGGAGTCCCCGGAATTCAATACTTCAATGATCACTGGGGCCGGGTCCGACGCCGACACCGCGGGATCCGGAAACAATCACATCTATGTGCAGGGTATTCCTGCAAGTTCGGAGATTCCTGCGGACGGATCCAAGTCAACGTTGGTCGAGGCGGTTCCCGTGGGTTCAACTCCTAAGAATCTGACCTTGAAGCAAGGTCAAGCTCGAGCCCAAGCCTCGAACACGGCTTCTCAAAAGCGAGATGAAGAGGATGCTGCTGCCAAGTAGTGTGCTGCACCTGAATCTACTCTTCATGAGTCCTCCGTTCCAAAAGCTTATTTTAACCGTATTAGAGACTCTGAATCCAATGAGATGGAATCATGTCCGAGCACCGAGAGATCACTAACTATCTCCTTGAGCAGCAAGACGTTTACCAAGCTGCTCAGGAACAAGGCGTTTCAGAGATAACGTCCTCTGCGCCTTCTACGCCGGTGAAATCTCGTGGATACTGTCCACCGGATAAGGAGACTAGATTTCCAATGTTCTTTGAAAACTCAGAGCCCCTCGTGGTCATAACCATGGGTCCACGTCTGATGGCGCCTATGAGCGTATCTTGGCTCAGAACGAACAACTTTTATCGAGGGCTAGATAAGTGTTGGTAGCATCACACCGGATTCCTCTCAAGAAATTCACAAGTCTCCGGAAGAAACCGGAAGATCGAAAACATCACGACCCACTCTCATGCGGAAGGCCATTTCTCGAGGTGGATCTCATTAAAGAACCTCAACGTTTAGGAGTTGAAGGAACTACGGGAAGATCGGTTGCTATCCTATGGCTTTGACCAGCGCAATCTTCGTATCGAGTTCGTCCGCTTAATTGCTAGGCGGCAACTCCACTCCATGATGGATGATCTTAGACAACAGGCTAAGTCTGGCGCTCATGGTGAGCGCGGTTACGGTTCCATCAATCCTGGGAACCGTGCAACGTAAGCGGCTAAGAAGCTGCTGACTACTTACGCCCCTGCTGTTGTGTTGTGACGTTCGGTTCCAACCGCGAGGTAGCGAATCCATCGGTAGGGCAACCGCCACAAAACCGTTTGGTGAAAAGCGAAGGTTTCTCTCATTGAAGGACTACATTCCCCGCGATAGAGTTACGGTGAAGGACTAGTGACCTCTCGGTGCCTAGATGATGCTAACATATCCTGGCCGCGGCTTGTAGAGTAGGTTAAGGGAAGACTCTGTACCCACCTAAGATTCTCCATCCCAGATCCGTACTTAGTATGCGTTGTCGGCGCAGCAGTCGCAATAATGCGAAGTCCTCGGATGCTCCCACCGAGATCTGTGTCCACTTGATATTTGTATATAGACATAGGGCAAAACATAGGATGAAAAACAGAGACTTTTGAGCCTCAAACGAACATTATATAAAACGCAGTCCCTCCTAGCCATCAAAAGTCAAATCCGGCTTAGGTAAGTGTAGCTAGCTTGCGTTAGGGCCAGCATACTCGGTTGTGTGAGATGGTTATTGGTAGATTCAACGTACATTGAACCGACAGTTTATACGGGTTAACCCAAGTGTTGGTGCCACCGAGTGATCGGAGGCGTCAGTGAAGTGTCGTTACGCATATATTTGTGGTATCCGAGGGTCACTGTGTATTTTTTTCTCCCCCGTCAAATTTGTACCTCGACACCTCTGGATAAGATTTAACACGCCAGTACCCTTTCCTATGAGGGACTGTGCGGGTACGCGATAAAGCAATATAACACCTTATTCTACGCTCGTAGCTAGTGGTTTAGGTAAGGCTTTCTGATAATAGGTCGCACTTGGGTCTCAAGGTCCCAAATGTTGCAAATGGGTATCGTACTTAGTAGAAGATCGTAAGTTTCGAAAAATCGGACTTAGGAGGAAATCCAGCCCGATCGGACAGCTTTTTTGTGAGTGAAAACTTGGTCGTACAAATATCTATCTGACTGGATGAATAAATGCAGTATAAAAACAGTCTCCAACGTATGTATTCTTCGTCGTATTCTACAGGTGGGATTAGCCGCAAAAGTGTCGAGAGGCCCACGACAAGGCACAAATCAAACGACCACATGGAAGAAGAGGAGAGAGAAGAGTCGAACGACAGTACCAGGACTTGCTGGTGTGCATCCGCGATACCAGTGACAGTGACGATGTGCATTTTGCACGAATGACAGAGGGATACCGACGGAATGTCACCGGCCAATTTCCGTAGCCATAGATCACAACTTCGCCGTCGATCCACAAGCAAACGGTTAGCGTGATAGTACTAGCGGCAAGTGCATTAGTCAAACTTACGATTACAATGCATCTCTTTTACCGTTGTGTTCCGGTGGTTCACCTGTAGTAGGTCCGTCGCAATGAACTCGCGGTGGGGTGGGCTTGCACTTTATGAAGGTCAGCGCACCACAACTCCACGCTGATGGCTCAAATTACAGCGTCTATGCGTTTGCGATGCACAAGTTGATTTCACTGCTACGCTAAGTACCAATATTCAGGAAACGGTGCGCTGTGCACGCAATATCTCTTCGCAAGCTATCGCATGATTCTCAACAGAATTGGCTATTTACTTACCAACGTGCCATGAGGCTGCCGTTGTACTTTGTTGCTTCTTTGTGGTAAATATCTAGGCAGAGTGGCATGTGCACTAACGCTCATACTTTAACGTCTTACTTCAGTTATCCTATGAATCTGCTGTCCGATCGGACAGTTTTCCGTGTAAGTCCGATTTGTTGACTTGGCGTTTGTATACTCCTGGTAGTGTCTAAAACACGATATCATGGCGCCTCCGACGCGCCTGGTGCGGTCGTTGTCGGTGAGCGCGCTGTCCGTCGGCGCTGTGTCCGTGGGCGTGGGTGCCGTCGCGCTGTACGTGGACGCGCCAGTGGCGGACCTCGGGGAAGGCACGTACGACGGCGGTCGCCGGGGCGAGGTGTTTCCCGAGTGGGTCCACGACGTGGCGCGTGCGCCCATCTTCGGTGCCGCGACGCTGGCCTCCAAGGTCTACCTGAAGCTGCTGAACCGCACGACTGTGGAGGGCGCGGAGCACTTGATCCAGCAGCTGGAGCAGCGTCCCAAGGGCACGGCCGTCATCACAGTGTCCAACCACTCGGCGACGGTAGACGACCCCGCTGTGTTCGCCAAGTACGAGAGTGTTGCTATAGAGGAAGGGCAGACGGAGAGCTGACTCTGTTGCTGTGTGTAGTATGATGCCGTGGAAGTATGCGTGGCCGCGATTCGGTCGCTGGAGTTTGGCCAGGTGAGACGCCGGTGGTTCTGCTGGTGCTGGCGACAATGAGACTGAACGATGTGGTGGTGTAGTCAGGAGTATTGCTATACGAAGGGAAAACTGCTGTCGACGGTGTTTTTCGGTGCCAAGACGCTGCCGGTGAAGCGTGGAGCTGGTATTGACCACCAAGTGCGTGCAGGATGCTTCGTGAGCTTTTTTTTCTGCTCTTGCTCACTTGCTGCATTTCTACAGATGATCCGAGCTATCTTCGACAAAGTAGAGGAAGGAGCATGGGTCCACATTTTCCCTGAGGGCAAAATAGTGCAGCACGAAGGTGCGATGACATATTTTCCTTCGTGAGTCTGTGCTGATTGTTTGTGTGTGTGACTGCTAGCACTCGGTGGTCGACCAAGTCCGCGACGTGAGGAAATTGGCCGGTTAAAATGGGGTGTAGGCAAACTCATTGCACGTGCCACCAAGAGGCCGATCGTAGTGCCCGTGTATCACTACAACATGGAGCAGCTCATGCTGCAGGACGAGAACAACCGTCTCATCAGTCTCGTTCCTAGGACCAATCTGGATTTGGGTGTGGTCGTAGGCGAACCGCTGTCCTTCGACGACCTGTTCGAACGGTTCGCAGATGACCGCGTGGCTGGCAGTTTACCATGGGAGACACAGGAGCGCGAGAAGGCGCTATACTCGGCCATCACGCGGAGAATAGAGAAGGCACTACTAGCTCTGGAGAAGAAGACGCACCGCTATCGTCAATAGAGCAGCCGTGGACTAGATCAAGTCTAGTTTCTAGTTGAGTTTAGAATCCTAAACATGTTAGCCTCTGTCATTGGCTAAAATCGCTGTCATTGAGTCTGCTGAGTGGCCAAAAGTCCGTTTAGAGATCCGAACGAGTGGGCGTGAGGGGGAACAGTCAAGATCTAGCGCCATGAGCTCCACGCCGTTCGAGTTGTCCATCGACACGCTGGACGCGTGGTGCGAAAAGCTTCTGGGATGCAATCCTCTCACGGAGAATGAGGTGATGCAGCTGTGTTCCAAGGCCAAGGAGGTTCTGGTGCAGGAGTCCAACGTGCAGCCTGTGCGCTGTCCCGTGACGGTCTGTGGCGACGTGCACGGCCAGTTCCACGACCTCATGGAGCTCTTCCGCATCGGCGGCCACGCGCCCGACACTAACTATCTATTTATGGGGGATTACGTGGATCGTGGGTACTATTCCGTGGAGACTGTGACGCTGCTCGTGTGCCTCAAGGTGCGCTACAAGGACCGCATCTTCATTCTACGTGGCAACCACGAGAGTCGCCAGATCACGCAGGTCTATGGCTTCTACGACGAGTGTCTACGGAAATACGGCAGTCCCAATGTCTGGCGCTACTTCACAGACGTCTTTGACTACCTCCCGCTCACGGCTGTAGTCGAGAATCAGATCTTCTGTCTCCATGGCGGCTTGTCGCCGTCTATTGACACACTGGACTACATCCGCGGCTTTGACCGACTGCAGGAAGTACCTCATGAAGGAGCCATGTGTGACTTATTGTGGTCGGACCCAGATGATCGGTCTGGGTGGGGCATCTCGCCGAGAGGAGCGGGATACACGTTCGGACAGGATATTTCCGACCAGTTCAACCACGCTAATGGACTGACGCTCATTGCTAGAGCGCATCAATTGGTCATGGAAGGATACAATTGGTCGCACAAGTGCAATGTCGTGACGATCTTTAGTGCACCCAATTACTGCTACCGTTGTGGCAATGAAGCTGCTATCATGGAAGTGGACGAACAGATGCAGTACACATTGTACGTGATGGAGAGAACTGCGAGTCTGAAAATAATTGCTGATTTATTGTTTTGTTGTGTGCAGCTTACAGTTCGACCCGGCACCACGTCGTGGAGAACCCCATGTGTCGCGCAGGACGCCCGACTACTTTTTGTAGTCAAGTGACCGACAGCGACGAGGGTAACTCTGCGCTACAACTGGAATTCATACGTGTCTAGCCATTCATCTTCTAGGCGAACTCAGCACAATATACCCCGCGAAGGGAGCACAAGGTAGAAATAAAGTTAGCTATCATTACCTCTTGTTACTTTACGATGTCAGATTGTAGTTGCGCACCTTTTTGCGTTCATTGACCATTTCAGCTCGCTTCGACTGCAACTGCTTCAGCTTATTCACAGCAGACCGCTGACTGGTAGTTTCACGATCGCTGAGTCGTGTAGTCCCAGTTGCAAGCGACGACAGTGAGCCAGCCACAGGTGCTCGCTTACCAGACAACATCAGCATTTCTTTAGCTTGTTGCAGTTTTAGTCGCGCATCCGTGACCTTGGCACTAGAACTGCCACCGATAGTTGCATTAGAATCCTCGGTCCCTGTGGAATCCCGACGATCTGCTGATTGTAGAATTCTTGCTACTGATGACTTGTCCGTGCCTCGAGTTGAGATCGATTGACCTCTGGCCTCCACTCTTTCTTGATCTCCATCAGTAGCAGAAACATCAACCTCAGCTTCACTATCCGTTGCATGCTCTGATATTGTTGGTGGTACTGCTCGGGTTTTCCGAGCACTTGGTCTCTTGTTCCGCGCCAATGCCAATAATTGTTCGTCCATATCCCTACTGCTCGCAGTATTTGCTCCATCTTCAGAGGCAGACCCTGCTGATGTGGCGCTTGATTGCGTTGAAGCACGAGCAGGGCCAGGATCGAGAGATTTCATCATAGATAATGTACTGGATCTTCGCCTCTCAGGTTCACTCTGTGCATGGTCATTCTCTTCGTTACTGGTATGGTCTAGTGTTGACCGATTGATCTGGTCTTGCGGTGAGGTTGTATCTTTTGTTGTTTCACTGTCACCTCGCTCCTGCTGAAGTTGCACGTGCAATTTGACCATGCGGCGAAGTTCCTTCTTGAGTGTTTTGTTGTGAACTCGAGCCTCTTCTAATGACTGGGTGAGCTGCGCAATCATATTCTCGTAGTCCTTCTTGCCTGCGAATTCAACGCGCGGTGTCGATGATCTTGACCCGCCATCACCAGAACCACTTCGACGTAAATCAGCACGAAGTTGGTTACTTAATTCCATGAGTTGGCTCCGTTCCCGCACCAGACGGTCGATATCGCTGTTAGCAGCCTCAAGCTTTCTTTTTAGGTCTGTCACTTGAGCTTCCACAGCAACTCGTCCACTTTGCAGTTCCGGCTCCGCTGCTTGCAAGCCATCCAGCTCTTGCAAATGGGCTTCCATCTCAGCGATCTGCTTCGTTTTGTCCTTGATTATTTGTTGCGCTTCAAAGAGTTCTCGTTTACAGCTTTCGAGCTGCAGAGAAACGCTGTCCCCACCGCTTGAATTTTCTTTGAGCTTCCTCTCGAGTACCACGCAGCGTTCTTGGGCTTCTAGCAACTGCGCAGCAAGTTTTGTGGCATTTCGACCATCACTAGCTTGTCCTGGAGATGCCTCCATTTCTTCGGCTTGCTGGGCAAGTGATTCCTTCATCTGCCGAATCAGATCCCTCAACTTCGCATTTTCCTTCTCAAGAGGACTTGCACGGCTATTCGTTACGCCATTTCGTAACTGTGGACTCTCTGTAAACAGCGGTGACACTCCAGAAACTGGGGAGAGTGGGCCAGGATCATCGCTCCACAGGGGCGATGGAGCAACATGAACCGAATCCGATGACTGTCTCGCTTCCCCACTTCGTCTTGCTGTCGGTGTCAAATACTGTGAACCAAAGGATTCCGTAATACGCGCACTTGACTTTAGTGCCGACAGCTCGGAACGTAGTTGTTGCACTTCATTCTCGGCATGAACTAGGCGTTCCTCCACGGCTTCTTTTTCACCTAGTAAGCGATCTTTTACCTGTTGTAACTCACGGAGTCGAAGTTCGTGTCGCTCCTCCAGTTCTTGCTGCTGGTCTTGCCATCGATTTTCCCACCGCAAGCTGACTGCGACAAGTTCGCGATGCAAGTCTTCCTGTTTTTCCACACTCTCCAAAAGTTCTTGGCGCTGTGCTTTGTCTTTTTCCTTTAATAACGCTATTTGTCGTGCTGAGTCTTGCAGTCTATCTTGCAGCGTCTGCGTCTCGCGATCTCCAGCACGAAGCTGTTTCTGCATATCGTTGGATACGCGTTGCTGCTCGTCTTCAAGATCCTGCAACGCGCTCTTCACCCGATCCACTTCGCGTTCCTTTTCCATGAGCTTATCGTCCGCGTCCCATTTCGTCTGCTTGAGCTCAGCTCGAAGTGTCTCTACCTCCTCCTCACTCTCACGCAATTTCGCACCAAGCGCTTCCAGCTTTACCTCATTCCTAACACTCAATTCTTGCGCCTCAGTTTTCCTTCGTTCCATGTGTCGCTGCAGTTCTTCATCATACTGGGTCTTCTGCTGTACAAACGCCTTCTCCACCGAATGCAGAGACTGCAACAGCTCCGCCATCTTGGTCTCATACTCATCCAATAGCTTCTGTTTCACCTCATTCAACTTCACCACTTCGCTCTCCAGCTCTCCTACCTTCGCATCTTTTGCAGCTTTCACATCCGCCAGTGTCCACTCCAGCGACTTGACCTCCTTGTCATTTTCCTGTAACATCTGCTGTAAATTCTCATTTTTGGTCTTCAGCTCCTCCACTCGTGCACGCTGAGAGTCCGCATCTCTCACTAACGCTTTATTCTTCAGCTCTAACTCTCTCACTTTTGCCTGTAACTCATCACTTACTCGTTTGAACTCCATTTCCCTCTGTCTCATGACTTCATCGAACGTCACCGTCACCTCTCTCCGTTGGTTTTCCACATCTTCATGTTTCTCTCTCAACTGCCTCTCAAAATTGCGTCTCTGTGTCTCTATAGTGTCCTGCTGCCGTCTCAATTCATCTTCAAATTTCCACCTCGCGCCTTCCATCTGAGCCCTAGTGTCCTTGAGCTTCTGCTGGTACTGGATCTCCTGCTCATCTGATCTCTGCTTGGTCCGTTGGATTTCTACCTGAAGTTCTGCTTCCCTAGCTCTGATCTCACTCAATTCTGCTTCCCGATCCCTCAGGACGTTCTTGAGCGAGGCGAAATTGGCGTCATACAGCGCCAACTCCTCGTCTCGTCCCTCCAAAAGCTTCAAATTGTACTTGAAATCCTCTTGGAGCTTACTGAGCTTCTGTTTAGCTGTACTGACGGCTGTTTCCTGTGCAGATTAACAGCTTAGGAGAGAAAAACCCACCGAGCAGCACAATAAAACCCATTAAACCCACACGTACCTTGTCGCGCAATAACGCCTCTAATGTACGAATGCGATACTCGTTGATGTCGTGCAGCTCCTTCTCCTTCTCTAAGATGAGCGACCGGATGTTGCCAGGCCCTACACGCGCCGCCAGCGACGGTGACAAACCCGCCGCATCCTCCGCTGACTCCATGGTCGTTTCACGAACCTAGACGAATCTAGACGTGTTTTGGGCTACTGAAGATCTGCTTTTAAGAAACTATTAATGTGATTGGCCGAGATCTGAATTCCACTAAGTGTAGGTTGTCGGGACGGACACAGATTGGTCAAACTGAAATCTACAGACTACCTACAATCGGTCAGCTCCAGGCATCTAACCGTCTTGGCATCACTACGACTGAGACCAACTGGCCTTGTTCCTGGACACCAAGGCCGCCAATTCCCACACAGTACGTGAGTATTATGGGAGATCTGCTTGCTCACAGGTAGTTCTCCGAGCAAATTGCCAAGCAGATTTTGAAGACGGTCCGGCAGCCGAAGTGCCAAACTAGAACAAAATGTTATCGCAAAGCGTGTGTGGGACGGCTCCAATGACAGCGACATCGTAAACTACTCCGAGTTTTCGTCGGGTACTTGGATATGGATGGTGTGTCAGTGCTGTTATGATCTTCACTGTCTTTGCGGTGCGGAAGGACGTCCAACCAACGATGGGTACTTCCAGCGCTGAATTGACAGAACAACCAAGCACTACCACTAGTACACCAAATTTCGAGTACAGCGACATGAACGTTGGTTCTGTTACCGATCTCCGGTAAGGTGGCGACGAAGGAGGTTGTATTGGCTTGAAAACGAAGTGTGAAGAGAGCGCATATCTTTAAAGCTGTGGATATAAAGGCTTGCTTGCTCTACTAGTCATGCTACTCGACACAATCAACAATTCAAAGTAAAGCATGCACATGTTTGGCATTATTCATGATCTCCAACAGACAGGCTTCGAGTTCTTAACACATAGCATCGCCGCATTGGAAGAGCATCACCAAAGAAACATTGTGTCGCCATGAACGTCGTTGTTCGATCATGCTGCCCTTACTCAAGCAGCGGGTAATATGCATCTTCCGCCACCTGAGCGCGAGCAGCAGTATCGGCGCGGCGCTTCACCACAATGAGTGCCACAACAGCAATCATGGCACTCGCACCAAGTAGCGCAGTCGCCGTCTCGCTTGAGAAGACCTTCTGCTCCGCTGCAGCCAATTCTGTAAGCAAGACTGGTGCGACTGTAGCAGGAATTGTGTATTCACAGCGCTTGATCGATGAAGATTGAGTCGGCGAAGTTGAGACGGGGATGCACTGTAGGTTGCAGTCCTTGCAGCACTGCTTTTTATTGCTTGAGACGACAGTCTCGACCACAGTGCCCAGCGGATTGGTCTTCGAAACTGTAGTCACAACCGTGCCGTCACACACCTCGTTCACACTTGGGGCTGGTTTGCCAGCACATTTATCTGTGCAGGTGCCAGACGGATCACCCAATTCCGGAATCTCGCAGTCCGTCAAGTAGAAAGTAGCGGGGCATGTAACAGTGTTTACGTCTTCCGGGGCGTATGCATCGAGTGCCAGGAGCTGACCGTTATTATTGTTGCCATTGTACGATGACCGTGTGACCGTACACTCAACGGTGAAGTAGGTCTTGAGAGCGGTGTGGGGGTCGTGTACTAATTCAACAGCAAACTCCTTGGTGAACGTTGGATGTTTGCCGTCCTCTTTCAAAAAGTCGTCGTCACTCGTTTCAGTGAACGGAGCTTGGTCATATGCGGGCAGAGAGTCATCGTTCTCCGCCAACATGATTGTACACTTAACACCCTCGTATTTCCCATTCGCTAGAGGAGTTGAGCCAGTACTCGATGTCAGGAACGTCGAGTAGTTGTAGTTGAGATTGAAGATGGAGAAGTCGCTGCCAGGGACTGTGCAGTATGCTCCCCCTCGTGTTTCCATGTCAGGTGCAGACCACAGCGAGTTAAAGTTATCGCACGTCAGCAGGCTGTGTGTATATAGCTTAACGTCAAAGTGGAATTCACCAATCTCTCCACAAGCCGTCCACGCCTGGAGGTGAACGGTTGTAAATGCTTCCGTGAACTCCTCCACCTCATCGGATTTCAACGTTTTCCATGTCCCTCCACCAAGGTTGTACCTCCAGAATACATACTCCTCAGACTCTCCAGATCCAGGGAATTTTGCAACTTTCGCGGCTGAGACTTTAATCAAGTCCGATATTTTGGACTTGTACGTGCAGTCGCTAGTTTTATCCAAAGCCGTGCATGGAGTGATGTAGTGAACTGTCGATTTAACATCGTCAGCGTCATTTTTCAACTCGGCTAGAGCTTTTTTTGATGCCTTCTGGACATTTTCCCGAATTTCAATTGATGCCGTCGCAATGTCACCTGCCGTTGAGCTAATAAGCACGTTCATACTGCACTTGTTGCTACCGTTTTTACGACCGGAACAAACTGGGTCTGGGGTACTTGATGGGCAAGCGTACTCGACAAACAACTCCTTCAGCGTGATCGACTTGGTACAAGACCACGTACATTTGCTATTCAGGGCAGGATCCAGATCGACAGCAAACTTTTGAAGGTTCGACGAGTCCAAAAACGGATTAGTCTTGAGCTTGTTCAGGTTGTAACTCAGTGTCTCAGTGGAAAAGCATTTACCCGTGAGAGGTTGCTCATCTTCGTAAAAGTTTTTCACCGTGTACAGCTCCTCGTTACAGTTCCCGCCACTCCCAGCGTTGTTCTCCCGTTTGTCTTCCGCCACACTCTTATCAAAGTTAGCTTCATATTCAATCGCCTTGGCGGTCGTGCTCAGCGTCGCTGAGGACAAGCCCGATGGGCAACCCCCCTTAAAGCGTGGTCGGAACTTGTCGAGAATTGCTACACACCCGTCACACGAGGCTTCGCCTTCATAGTCCCAGGCAGAGATCCCCAAAGTGTACAGTCCTGGAGTGCTGAAGGTAATTTTGCTCTGCACATCGAGTGGATGTTGCACGTAGTGAGACCAGGCCACACCACCAGTTGAAATTCCTGGCGTGGACGTGATCTCGACGTACGGATGGGCCTTGGCCGTCTTGACGCTGGCGTCGTCGAATCGATTGATGCGCTTGTCACTCACGTAGTTATCCGTCGGAAAAGGGATGGGAAGTGTGCATGTGCTGCCGAGAATCAGAGACGAAGAAGCCGAAGTGAGGTCGCAGCATTGGGGCGAATTCCAGCAAGCCGATCCGTAGTCGCTCGACACCAAGAGAAGTCGCGATAGCGTCTCGTTCTCGGCCGCGCTGAGTTCCATCGGTACGGACTCATCTTGTCCGAAGACTCTGCCGAGAGACGCCACTGCGAGGACAGTAGCGATGCGCATGGCGACAACAATTCTTGATCACGAGAGATTTCGATCCGAGGCTTGCGAGGCAAATTGCAATATGAAGCGTCTTGAAAATGCATCGCCATTGGCTGCCAGGATACGAGGACTCCTGCCGAGGTGTCGCCTCCACGGTGATCTTGAGCGACGTGTTGGGGACGACCTTAACGCAGCGAAGATCGACTTCATGGCGTCGGTTTAAGGCGGCGGAGGTTTCAAGAAATCTAAAAGATGTTGCAGCGGTTTTAGATTTCTTGTACTTACAAATGCTGGAGATCAACCAGCTATCGCCTAGCAACCTGAGGGCACTAGAGCGACACTACTTCTTACGGTCGACAAAATACCGGTGTCTGTCCAAAAAATGAGGTAGAGTTAGGAGCAGGATGTTCTTGGACGGATGCTGGTTACGATTCACAGTCAAATGTCCTCATACTAACGCAAAAGAAGCGTTTGTCGTAGATGCCGATTTGTTGTTTTGCGTCAAAGCCATTGAGACATTCCACCATGTTTGGTTTTCGAACTACCATTTGACCGTCACTTTTGGTGAGAAGATGAGTCGGATTCACGTTAAGCAACATGTTGAGTGGGGTGTACCAAGCTTTTCCACGAGGTTTAACAACGACTTCCATTCAAGTAGAGAAACCAGATACTTCATTGACATGTACTGCACCAGGCGAGTCTTCATACTTAACCATATCCAACAGCAACACTTCATTTGGAATCTGTGTGGTGCACTGCGAGTCAACAGCTACGAAAGTATCAGACATAGGCTTCAGTTAACTTGAATGTCAATGAACTCCGAGCACACATTGTCAATTTCCAACTTGTCATCAGTTCCCAGTAGTAACAATTCGAGTCTTCGAACTTTTCTCTTTACGAAAGCAATGGTACATCTGAAGGAGTTTTTGGTTACCAAGATACTGCCGTTCTCCTTCATGGAGACGATTTCATTGTGTATGCACATAACGACGCCCTCGTCCCGCGACGGCGAGGCAAACTTGTTGATATCAACTTTCAACGTATTGTTCCCCTACCAGTTCCTCCAATTCTGTATGTACCCGTTGTATTCACTACATCATGCTTAACATCTGTGAGGACCGCCACGAAAGTATCTAGCCAAGTGGTGGATAACCAACGATCTTTTCGTCTATCTACGCCGAATTGGAGCTGACGGGGAAGAAGATCGGACTCTATGTCGCGTGATGTCTCGAACCCAGCGTGGCTAACCAGCTTGCTTTCAGTCTTCCTGAACTTCTCGCTTTTGTTTCTACCACAGGGATTAGCACGCAGATTAAAATCTACCAAGCAGAGTGACATCAAGACACCAAGAAAAGGGAATCCTCCAGCGCTTAGACAAAACAACCGGCAAAACCAATCCAAGGCCTGAGTCTTGAAGGTTGCAATAGCATTATGATGACACTGCACGAAGAAGAAGACGCACTGGCCTCGACGATTGGAGCATTCACGTCTGTACACACGCCGCCAAGGACAATCAAGTCACTGGAGGATGGATCCTCTGCCACCAAACAAGAGGTGAACAGTGGACGCCTAAGCTAGCTGGCAGCTTCTATCAGGAGACGAAGGCCAAAGGAGCGGATGACATGGCAAGAAAGGGGGACTGATCTCATGACGATGACCACTGGAATAGCGCTCCGAGCGGCAAAATTCATGGCCTAAACTACCACCACGCTCATCTACAACCCGCAAGCGCCGGAGGAGCTGCGATCCCCGATACCAAGACGCAGAAAAGCAATAGTAGAACCTACCCCAGCAAATAGAACAACAGAAGGACCCATCTCACTACATACTAGAGGCAATGCTTTGGGCTGGGAGGACAGAGAATGCAACTAATAGAAGCTTTAAAAGTGGTGAGGAAATTTGTGTTCTCAGCTGCAACCCAAAAGACATTGGAACACATAGTCTGCGTAAAGGCAGCAGTTCATATGCACTCGGAAAGTAAATGATCCCACTCCCGATTTTGACCCATAATCTTGGTAATTTTTTTGCGTTGTGCGAGTCTGAATATGGTGATACGGTATCACTGATACCCTCTTGTGACCCAAATCTGCTGAAGTAAAGCGCTCATTGTTTTGTAAACACTTCATAGTGCGAAAAGTTTAGAGGCACTTCCTAATCGGACGCCTCACATATTCTGCGAGTTGGAAGCCGCTACCACTGGTAGAGTCCACTGCATTACAACTACAGCCACTACAGTGATTATTAATAGTCTGAGCACATTGCATAGACTAATTTTGAACTTCTAAATTAGTCTAAGATTCAATGAAATTAGAGGAGTGCCTTTTTGCCACCCGTACTTTTCATCACTAAAAAACGTACCGACTTGCCTTCGTTATTACCGCTCGAGTCATTTTGGTGCCTGTCTCTCTATGGACTTGTAGTCCAATTTTTCAATTTCTTTATTGCCTGCAAATTCCTCAGAATACTGTTTGATGATTTCCTGTAGATAAGGGAAGAGTTGACTTGTAACTAGACTCCATCTTTATTCAAAGATTAGCTGCAGACAGTATTGCCAGCGCAGTAGGCATCACTCTTACCTTGCTTCTGATTCACTTCTCTAACAACAACAGCTGTTAATTGTAGGAAGAAACCAAACCACGTCGCCAATTTGGCCCATTTTCAAGACTAATTTTGAAAATTTAGCTCAGACAAATTGTGAATACACCATAAATAAGTCTGACATAGGCTAATTTTGAGCTCAAATTAATACTTGTAGCAGAATAGACCGCTGTGGAAAATCTATGACTGAACTGGAGACACATTTCAAGCGACACTCTGACCACCAAATCTACACACTTTTGTGTAATAGTAGCCTCAGTCTGTGGACTATCGACTCAGGCAACATTTGCGAATTAAAGATATGGGGGGCACGGCGCAAAATGAAATAAGATTGGTTAGGCTGTTCAGCCAGCTAAAGCTGTCCTCCCAGTATAAGGCTTCTTTAGGTCAGTAAACTTGATCAAATAGAAGGCCACATATCATCACCAAGCAGAGTGACAAGTCGTAGGCAATCATACTGCATTATCTGTTAGTCACGAATGCGTAAATGAAATCCTAGTTGCTGTTCGCACGGCGCACGGGAGATTTGGGTGGGCGTAGTTCTTCCGAGTCGGTGTCTCCTTCCTCCAAGACCTTGAATTTGTTGACTGTAGGGACAGAAGATTCTAGGTTAGCGAACTCGCGTGACAGTCGCTGCGCTAATAGTTGGGAGGGGTACTCGATAAGATGATATGATGCCGACGCTAGTAGAATCACCAGACCAAAAATCGAGAAGGTTTTGTCGTAGTAGTTGCTTTGGTTTTTGATAGGTTTGCTGAAAATCACGAATACGTGTAGCAGATACACAGAAAAACTGATCTTTCCAAGGTATCGAAGCACTACCCACTCGAAGATTCGAGACACTGTAGATGGCAGGATCATCTCGATCACGATTAGTAGTGACAGTTTGACGCTCGTGAAGGGCATGATATAGTGCGTCGCTGGTGGAAGCGGCATGCCCAGCCAATTAAAGAACAAGCCACGGAATACTACACTTAGGTAGGCAGCAATTAAGATACCTTCAACCAACCGGAGTCCAATGACGTGAGGTTTGCGGAATTCAAAGCCACTGACCTTCATCCATGTATCAAATTTGACGTAGAGGACAGCAGCCATGGAACCTGCCACAAAAGTTGGTAGATGAGCCTTCAGCGGTTGGCGATAAAAGTTATCTCGAGTTTTGTACAGACCGTCGTGAATGACCCAGATGTACAGCGGAATGAATGAAATCCACCAGAACCGAGCCATTTTGAGCACACCCAGAACAAACAGTGGTAAGATGAAGTAGTACGAAATCTCGAGAGGTAATGTCCACATCAAGTAGTGTCGGTGCTCCGGATGAAACGTGAGCGTCTGAAACAGGTTGAAGTCCTCGGGAGTTTTCACCAAGAAATACTGTTTCTTGTACTCGAACGGCATTATCCACAGAGTGATTGACAGTAGCGCGAACAACGGGTACACGCGGAAAAAGCGCTTAGAGAAATAGTCGGCTAGTGTGAAGAACCATGTGCGGTACGAAACCTCTTGAGCGATCAATTGAATGCTTTTCTTCATGAAAATCATGGTCAACAAAAATGAAGACAACACAAAAAATGCGTCGACACCGACTGCGCCCATGAAGAGGTCATGCATGTATCCGGAGTGCTGCGTCACGACGAAAATGACAGCAGTGCCTCGTACACCGTCCAAGAACAATATCTTCGCGACCGCAGAAGATCGTGGTGCTAGGTTTTCGCGTGGAGATTCGTTATTCTCGATTTTCTTAGCAAGAGGTGAACCTTTGTTGGCAGATTCGTCATCATCTACTACTTGAAGGCGAACCGTAGTGTCTATCTTCTGTCGTAGCATTTGGCTGGACGTGAAACTTGAAATGGCTTATACCTACCACAGCATCAACCGTTGGTTGCAAAAAGCGCTATGCAGCGTTATGAAACCCCTAGAGATTGTTCATGCGATACTGTCGATGATCCATATTGAGGTCCTTTTCTTTTTCTACGTGTCGTGAAATATTCGGAGGAAGTGAAACCTCATTGATTTTAAAGGTGGTGCGTCAATTAAGGAAACATCGTTCTGGCGTTTAGAAGTTTCGTAAACGGCTGATTCTCCTGCTGCATTGGCGAGACGTATACGTTATACGTTATTTACGTATAGATAAGTGCTGGAATGTGGTCGTCAAAGTGCGATGATACATACTCAGAGCGTGAGCATACAGAATTCAGTCCTTCTTCTACATCAAACCACGCACATCTCACCACAATTACCGAATGATTATAGATGAGCATGTCAAGAGTGGCCCGATCACGAAAGCTCAGCCACTTCGAAGCGTCAAGAAGCATTATAAGGTGTACTACTATATTGCAATTTTATCGGTTCTCGTTGTGGCAGCATTGGTAGCCATCTTGCTCATTTTGCCACAGCGGTTTGATGACGACAGCTCGAGTGGGGATAACAGCACTCAGACCCATCAACGAGTCGTTGAACGACCACTATTCCTGTTTGTGGGAGACTCACTTACGGAACAGGGTATCGACCCAAGTGTTAATGGCTGGATCACCCTGCTCCAATACCAATATTCACGGTCTTGCGACATAATAACTCGGGGATTATCAGGTTACAATACCCGGTAAGATACTATTGCTCACCATTTAGTATGTCCAAGCATGCTAACAGATTATGTATGGATCTCATTCTGTTGTACAATTAGTTGGTATTTGAAGTACGCGATGCCTATCATTTTAGAAGAAATATACAGTCGGGCATACACCCCGACATTCATCACGGTCTGGCTCGGGACCAACGATCACGCTTTGGCAAACGGTAGTGACCCTGAACGACATGTCCCGCTGGATCAGTACAAAACTAACCTGATTCGGATTATTCGGGGTTTTCAAGCTTTCGCCCCTGACTCGAACTTCTTTCTGATCACACCATCACACATCGACGATAGTGTCCGTGAAAAATATGCAGCTGACCGGAGCGATGAAAAGCGAGGATTAGCGGATCGCACCAACGCTATGGCAAGGGAGTATGCAAAAGCTTGCGTTGAAACTGCGATTTACCTCGACATCCCGGTATTTGATTTGCATACCTACTTTAATGTCATGTCCGAGGCAACACGTAATGCATTCCTCATTGATGGGTTGCATCTCAACTCCAAAGGTAACAGAATAGTGAGTGATCAAGTGATAGGCATGATTGAGAGCAATTTCCCGGAGGTATCAACGAGGCTCCAGACTTTGGCGTATCCTCCATCTAAAACATGCGTCGAAGAAGACCCGTGGATTCCTGACCCTGCAGACGCAGCATCAGGTTGAATCGTTACGTTATAGGAAGATCTGCTAGCTACCGTGTTAGTCTTACCATTCCCTCGAGCGTCAGATAAATTTCGTATAAATAAATCTGGCATTCTAAACATCCTAGAACCTAACCGCTACGGGATCATGTACATCAGAAGACGTTGTTGGAGTTCTCCAACAAGGTCCCCAAGGAAGTTATGAAACGACCCCGTCTCCGCTTCAGCTTACGTTCATTTCGTGATTTATCGTGTGCTTTTGGAAGTGCTGCCTTTCTGAACAAGTAAGTTGACGAATAGTAAAATGGTGGTGCAGGACGCTACGAAACCCTTTTCTAAAGTGAACATGCCCGTGGACGAGTCTTCTCCACGTAAGGCGATCCAGCTAAATATGATCAAGATTGCTGAAGATGAAACCTCGTCATCAGGCTCCGGATTAGAGGATCAGAAGTTTTTGGAGCACACAGACACCACCGCAATTTCATCTGTTGTAACGGTGGGAAGTAAACCCGTGGTTAAGGAACAAGGATCACGGACAAAAATACTGTTCCTGGATGGTGCTCGCGGTCTTGCAGCTATGCTTGTTGTAGTTCAGCACTCCAATGAGTTTTGGCCAGATCTCCATCTTGGTTCTGTGGCCGTTGATGTGTTCTTCGTGCTCTCGTCATTTCTATTAACGTGGATCTTCATGACCAAGAGTATGAAGTTATTAGCGCAAGGAGCAACTATTCGTACATGGCTCTTCGTGTTAAGCGACTACCTGCAAAAGAGGTTTCTCCGTGTATACCCCCTGTTTGTAGTGACCGTGGTCATATTATCCATGTTGAAACCTGGAGACCAGCGCATCTATTTTATTGGAGGGCGCCCTCCGTTCGACATGTTCAAAGTGCTCACATTTTCATATGAGTACCGTTACCATGTACTCTGGACTTTGCCGCTTGAAATTGTCTACTACTTCATCATTCCAGTGTTTGTATTGGGTATACTGAATTTACGACAATTTTGGTGGGTAGCTGTGACCCCAATGACCATCTGGGTTGTGCACCAAGGTATTTATGAGTTCCGGACGAGTCACCAGCCTATGAAGCCTCATTTCTCGACATTCTTGACGGGTTCGATGTCGGCAGTTGTGTTTGTGAAACTCGATTTGTGGATCAAGAAAACCAAATTTGAATTTCTCTGGTGGCACATGACACTTCTTCGAGCGGTTGAAGGAATGATGATTGCCATGCTTCTAAGCGTGTGCTTCAGAGGTTTGGTCTTCCACTGGGTACTCGAGAACCCTGCCCCTCCACCTTCTGGATTCCCTTATACTAGTGCGTTCCTGGCGACGATTATGGTGATTGAGATGATCCAGCCTTCGTGTGTATCTACGACGCTGGAGTGGAACGTCCTTCGGTTCTGGGGGAAAATCAGCTTCTCAATCTATCTGCTACATACTTTTGTCATTGAGAACCCAACTATTAACCACCAACGTTACTACTTTGATCGCTTCTTCTCTCGGTTAATTCTCGTCCAGATACTTGCAACGACGAGTTACTATCTCGTTGAATACCCATCCCAACTGCTGGCACAGAGAATATCTCGTGCTCTCACAGATCAGGAGAAGAGAGGCTTCGGTACTATAGCGGCTCTCACATTCACGGACTTGGGTCATCTGATGAAGCAAAGTGTTTTCGGGACATCGTATCACCATTAAGCGAACAGTCCTAAACCTTCTTAAGTAACCCCTTAAGCGCGAAGACGTGGACCTTACAATATATGATCCATTTCTTATCGTATACAGCTCACGTTAACGAAATACTCACTTACATATTGAATAAAGGGTGCTTTACAATTGTGTTGTCAATGGCGGGGTAGGCCATGATCCACACTTAAACAAAACAATACTAATGAACCAAAGTACGAATCTTGATTTAATCTCATTGCTGCAACGATGGGGATCTCCTCCTCTTGAGCCTCTGAGCAGCCTCCTCCGAACGAGATCACCAAAAAGTTATCTTCGTTCCCATACAGATTTTTTAGCTACTCTGGCGTAAAATTTGCTGTAACGGCAAAAAGGGTACTGCCTATGTTGAAAGTGGTGTGGTCCACACCACTGACACGTAGGTTGGGTGGCTGAGGGCCAACCAATAGCTTTTGACCTATCTTTTATGTAGGTATATATAGAAAAGCATAGTTAACTAGTAATTTGTATTTCAGGCCAAATTATCTAATTAGCCAAAAATATTAATAGTCTTAAATCTACCCTAAACTGGCTATTAAGTCCGACTAGTGAACTGCCGTTCACTTAGAGTTTGTATACTCTTAATAGCACGCTTCCTCAAGCAAGGTGCTAGTGTGACCCCGTCACACTTGGTAGCACTTGTAGTCAATCCACGCCTACGCGGGTAGATTGGCTACCTGAATCCTCTGTGGCTCCTACAAGGTAAGCCAGGATGGATAGAGGGGAGTTCCCTCATTTGACCGACTCTCAGCTTGAGTCGGTCCGGAAGATGGTGGGCATCTTTGGAGGAGATGCCCTCCGAAGCTTGGCGGCTGCTACGCCGGCCGAGCAGGTCGAACGCATCAAGGCGTTCGACACGTACGAGAGAGGGCTTATCGCCCACGTACAGGGGCTGCAAACCCCCGTGGGTGAGATGAAGCCAGCCCAACCGAAGCCGTTGAGGCTTAAGGTTAATCCTTATGAGGGAAAGGAGGGAGAGAACCTCCACTTCTGGGTCCGAGAGGTCGAGCTCGCGATGGACGCGGCTCTAATCTCGACCGAGCGACTTCGAGTCGCTTTTCGCCCTGTCCAACATAGGAGGCCGGGCGAAGACCTGGACGTACACGCGCGAAGCGACAACGCCGGGTTGTTTCACAACCTGGGCTCAGCTGTGTCAACAGCTTAGAGCCGCCTTCCTTCCGGCGAACTATGAGTATTGCCAGCGCTCGCGCTTCCTTGCCTGTAAACAAGGGAAGCGTGAGCTGCATGAGTACATCCAGGAGATGCGAGTACTCGCTGAATCTCTGGTAGGGGTACCCCCTACCTGAACACATCAAGGTGACAGTGTTCATGGATGGCCTGAAGGTGAGCCCATCCCGCACACAGTTGTTCCGCGTGCACGCGAACACTATGGAGGAGGCGATCCAGATCGCCTCCAAGAGGAGTATAGCCACCGACAGGCTCGTACTCCTACGTCGGTGTGGCAAGGTCACAATGCGTCGTCAGGCGCAGTGCAAGGAGCTCCAGCAGCTGGAGCTAGCACCGGGCCGGTACCCATGGAACTGGGTACGGCCGTACAGAGCTCCATCCGTTGCTACGGATGTGGGAAGCTCGGGCACATACAACGTGCCTGCCCTGCGGGATGGCAAAGGAAGTTACCTTCCAAACCTAGGGGCTCGAGGGGCCCGTGGCAAAAGCCGCGACCCAAGAGCCAGGGGAACTGGGGTCACCAGTAGGGCGGGGCGCCCTACTGGGGAAGATCTAAGTCCCCATGGTAGGAGTGCGGACGGCGCACGCCATGGAGGCTTAGCCCCTGAGAGCCTGGGTGCTCTCGAGACGAGAAAGAGCAGCGGCGGACTGCTCGTGGTACACGCGAGTGTACGGGGATATGGAGATCCCTTTAGAGTCCTGATTGACTCTGGGGCGTCGATGAACTTTGCTCGACGCCAGACGGTCGCGCGGAATGGCGACAAGTATGCCGACGCTTTGCGTGAAAGTGAAGGCAGGGGCCAGGTCTCGGTGAGACTGGCCGATGGTACGGTGGTTAACGTACCTGGGGTCCGTATGGACCTGGCTGTAAAGTTTGAAGACTTTGACAGCACGGAGTCGTTCCTTGTCCTAGACATGGACAAGTACGACTTGATCCTGGGCATGCTGTGGCTCGAAAAGCACGAGCCCTGGATCGATTGGCGCGGCAAAGCCATTGGGGCTAGCCGGCCCGCAGTCTCCGACAGAGCTTTGGTGAGTAATGTTCCCACCTCTGTCCGGGACTGGGGCGCCAGAGATGGTCGCCAAGGCGCTTATGCGCCCGAAGAAGTACTGGGAGTCACAGACTCCAGTGAAGATGTTGCGATGAGCCTCGTAACCGGTCGTGAGACCAAGGCTCATTGCCAAGCGTGTGGGATTGCCACGACGGCAAGTCCCAACGCTGAGAGTCGTCGCGCCGTACGGGCTTCGACTGTGGCAGTGCCGGACGGCACTGACCAGGCGGGTAACATAGGTCCGCAAGCAGTTGAGGCTGCTGGGGAGGACGCTGAGAGCGCCTCCGGTGTGGGTAACATAGTTCCACACGAGGTCGAAGAGACCGAGAAGAAGATCGAGAGCGCAGCATGCGTCTCTAGCGTGGGTAACAGAGTTCCACGCGGGTCAAGAAGACCAGTACGAGTGCGGAGGTGTCGTTGAGCACCTCCCGTGTGGATAACCAAGTACCACACTCGGAGTCTGAGACTCCACCGGCACGGCCGGTCGAAGAGCAATGCCATGTCTTCGACGGCGTGTCCGGTCGTCAAGTTAGGGCAGGTGCCGTCCATCTGGAGGCACTGCCAGAGGTGTCAGCACTGCTGAACCTCGAGGAATTGTCCATGAAGGACTTCCTGGCCGAGTTGAAGGCCGGAGAGATTGCGGAGATGGTGCTCCTGAAGCCGGAGACCTCTCCTGAAGATTTGAACTCTTCCTCCGTAATGGACGAGGACGTCCTGGAGGGGTTCACGAAGCAGCGTGCAACGCGCTTGGGTTCTGAGATTCTCAAGAACCCGGAGGATCCAGTGTATCCTCTTGTGAAGGAATACTCGGATGTGGTGTCGAAGCACCCACCATCCCAACTCCCGCCGGATCGGGGAGTTCGGCACGAGATTGACCTCGTGCCTGGCACAAAGTATTGTGTCACGAGGCAGTGGCCTCTACCTCGCGAGCAGTGCGAGGTCATAGATGTCTTCTTCGCCGAAAAGGAGAAGTCGGGCATGGTGCGGGAGTCGAAGTCCCCGCACTCGACGCCGATCTTCTGCGTTCGGAAACCGAACGGGAAGTGGCGTCTGGTTCACGCTTACAACAAGCTGAACAATGCGACGGTACCGGCACAGACGCCGATCCCTCGCAAGGATGTGTTGTTGAACAACATGTCGGGCTGTACGCTGTACAGTGCCCTGGATCTGGTGGACGGATACTACCAGATCCTGATGCGGGAGAGTGCCATTCCTCTCACCGCAGTGAGCACCCCGAGCGGGATGCTCTGGGAGTGGCTAGCGATGCCACAAGGGCTATCAAATGCCCCAGCGACGTTCAATCGCTTGGTCACACAATTGTTTAGACCATTGCGTACGTTCGCTCAGACGTACTTCGACGATATATTCGTCCATAGCCGTGCCGAAGGCGGCCAGACGGCTATGGTGGTGCATTTGAAGCACCTCCGTCGAGTGTTTGAGGTCATGAGAGCTAACAAGCTCTATGCCAACATCGACAAGTGCGTCTTTGCAGCTGAGGAGATAAAAGTCCTCGGCTGCTTTGTCAGCAGGGTCGGCGTACGCGCCGATCCAGGGAAGGTCAAGGCCATAGCGGCTTGGCCGACCCCGAGGTCTCAGAAGGACCTCCGGAAGTGGTTGGGTTTAGCCAACTATCTTCATAAGTACAGCGCAGGGTACGCTGAACTAGCTCGACCCTTGCCGGATCTCTTAAAGAAGGATGCCGACTGGGTCTGGGAGCAACAGCACCAGGATGCTTTTGACAGCATCAAGGCGAGCTTACAGCAAGCGCCAGTCCTGGCCTTGCCGGACGAAAACAAGTCATTTAGCGTCGTCTGTGACGCTTCTGTCTATGCAATAGGCTGTGCGCTGTTGCAGAAGGACGGTGAAGGACACGAACGTGTCATCTCCTTCCAGTCCAGGCAGCTGAAGGCTGCCGAACGGAACTATCCCGTTCATGACAAGGAGCTACTTGCAATGAAGTACGCTCTTGTCAAGTTTAGAGTTCATCTCTTGGGCACGAGGCCCTTTGTGATCTATACTGATCACGCGTCCTTGCGGACTGCCACCAACTCGCCGCATCTGTCGCAGCGGATGGCGAGGTGGCTGTCATTCTTCGCGGAATACAACTTCCGCGTTGAATACAAGCCGGGCAAGCTCAACGTGCTTGCCGATGCATTGTCGCGTCGACCTGACTATGAGCTAGCTCATGTCAGTCGGGTCACGACAGATCTATACGATCGGATACGCTTAGCGTATCAGGAGGACGAGAACTACACACCATTGGTGCAGTTCTTGTCCGATGGCAAGGACGCCAAATTCGATAGGCTTTCGCCTCGACAGCGGGCGCAGCTCCATCGTTATGAGCTGACCGATGGGTTACTCCATTACAGAGTAGACCCTAGAGATCCCCCTCGGGTTGTCGTTCCAAACGACGAGGATCTGAAGTATGACATACTTCTAGAGGCGCATGATGCGCCGATGAGTGGCCATCTTGACCGGGAGAAGACCTACCAAATGGTCTCTCAGACATTTCGGTGGCCCCGCATGTATAAGTGGGTGGCACACTATGTCAAGACATGTGAAACATGTCAGAGGGTGAAGCCTTCGGGCCACGCCTCGGCTCCACTGCAGAGCCTACCAGTACCAGCGGACTGCTGGAAGTCGATGAGTCTCGACTTCGTCTTCGGCCTGCCGGTCGATGACAAGGGCAACACCGGCATATTGGTGTTTGTCTGCCGTTTGAGCAAGATGGTGCATCTTTCCCCGGTATGTGACAAGGTCACAGAGAAACATTCTGGACAGCCGTTCCTAGATAGCGTGTTTCGCTATCATGGTCTACCAGAGACCATAGTCTCGGACAGAGACCCGCGTTTCACGGGTGCGTTCTCGGACACCCTGTTCCAATTGTTGGGAACTAAGTTGACGATGTCCACTGCGGACCATCCACAGACGGATGGTCAGACGGAGCGCGTCAACCGCGTGCTCGAAGATACTCTCCGCAGTATCTGTGCGGAAGCACCTAGGTCCTGGTCGGACCAGTTTCCTATGGTTGAGTTTGCACTCAACAATGCGGTACAAGCATCAACGGGGTTTACCCGTTCTACTTGAAAGGGTTACGACACCCCCAGGTGCCCCGATGCCTCCATCGTAAGTGGGGGAGAGACTAGGAAGCCTTTTCCTCGCAAGTCTCGGAGATCGAGCCAGAGTCTTTAAGAAGACAGTTGTCGTCGTTTATAGACGACAGGCTGACGCTAATCAGCCGGGTTAGAGATGCAATGGCATCGGCCCAAGACAAACAGAAAGAGTACTCAGATAAGAAAGGAAGAGGAAATTTAACTGTTTTTAAACAAAGTGAATTAATACTGTTAGATACTAAGAATTTACCTATAAACTTGGTTAGCTTCGTAGGGAGCAACAAGTTGAAGCACCGCTCCATTGGACCCTTTGCGGTCCTGGCCTGACATGGCGCAGCGTATACCATTGACCTCCCAAAGTCAATGGCGACGCACCCGACGTTCTACGTGGGGCGTCTTAAGCGGTATCACGATCCGCTGGGTCTTCCTTCTCGGACGGAGGAAGACCAAGGTGAGAGCTCACCTCCTCGAGACGAGGCTGAGTCCTCTGGACAACCGGAGTTGCCGGTGTCGAAGCCTGTGAATGATACACAGGCTGATACCCACGCGAGTCATACGAAGGGTATGACGGTACCGAGTGGGAAGAACTTGGGTAAGAACTATACCCATAAGCCGAGTGGTACGAATACCCCTGCGGCTCATAAGAGGGCATACGACCATGCACCTCATGGCTTAGAGTCTCTAAGCCTCGACGGAGCTCCTTCAAGGCAGCAGCCGGAGCTCGGCGGTCAACGCGCCCATGGAGTTCATGAGTCTCACGACCAAGAGCGTCCAAGTCCTGACGAAGGACCTCAAGGGCGCCCCGGCTTGCCAGGCTGAGAGGCAGCCTGACCACCAGGTCCAAGCCCAAGGGCTATCTCGATCGCATAAACTCGATCTCGAAGCTGACGGATCGCTTAATAGGGACCATACAGAGTCCCGACCCGAAGTTGAGGGTCCAGAAGGATACGGCTGAGAAGGAGCCTCGTACTCAAACGCGTGCGAGAGCTCCTCCTGCCCTCCTTGATCGGAACGGCGAGCTCCACTACCATGTGGAGCGGGTCGTCCAAGAGCGGTGGCGCTCTGGGAAGCGCCAGCTGCTAGTGAAGTGGCGGGGTTACCCCTCGTCACAGAACTCGTGGGAGCCGGAAGACCGGCTCCGGGTTGACTGCCCGAAGGCTGTTGAGATTTGGGATCAACAGCCGGGGCGTAAGTAGTCCGCGGCTTCTTAGCCGCCTTACGGTGTACGGTCCCTGGGTTGACGGAACCGTACCCGCGCTCATCTTGAGCGCTGGGCTTAGACCGCTGTCTAAGTCCCTCCATAACGGAGTGGAGTTGCCGCTTAGCGATTAAGTGGGCAAACTCAATGCGAAGATCTCGCTGGTCCAAGACATAGGACAGCAGGCGATCTTCTCGGAGTTCTTTTAACTCCTGAACTGTGAAGTTCTTCAGAGAAACCCATCTCCAGAACAGGTCTTCTACCTGGGTCTGGGTTGTGGTGTTCTCGAGCTGTACCCAAGGGTACCCCCAGATGGGGAAGAGCCCACCACGGTCTTCCGGTTTCTTACGGAGACTTGTGAATTCCTTGAGAGGAATTCGGTGTAGTGCAAGTAGCACACACCTAGCGGCCTCGATGTCATTGACAAAGAGTGGTTCGTCTTGAACCAAGGCACGCTCATAGGCGCCACGCAAAGTGCGCCCATGGTTAAGACCACGAGGGGCCTTGAGGTGCTCCAAGAACATTGGAGACCCAGACCCCGCATCCGGTGGGTAGTATCCGCGAGGATACACCGGCGTGGGAGGCACAGGAGTGCCTTGCAGTTGAGCAGCTTGATAGCGCTCCTGCTGCTCATCGAGATCATTAGAGATCTCTTGGGGCTCAGAGACAGCCCCCTCCTCTTCCTCTTCGTCTGAGGAGTCGAACAGGAATTTGAATTCCTTTGCGATTGAAGGCTCTGAAGTAGGAGAGCCAGGGGCTGCGCGCTTCTTAGCAGCAGCAGCACCCTCACCAGCCCGTTTTGGAGAAGCTGCTTTCGCAGCTTGGGCTCGAGCCTTACCTTCGGTTAAGGTAAGGTTCTTGGCAGGCGAGCTCGTCGAAGCTGCCTTTGCCTCAGATGATTCAGCATCATCAGCAGGAGCGTCCTGTGAAGGAGCATCCTGAGAAGAAGATGGATCCTTAGCGGATCCAGGAGAGTCCCCGTCAGACTCTGATCCCGTGATCATAGGGATGTCAAACACCGTGGACTCTGACCCAGGGCTGTGGTCCCGATAGGTGAACCGAGGGTTCGGCCTATCGTCGGGTGACAGAGAGCGCGAGCGACTGCGTCGCGAACTCCCTTCTTGTCTGGCAGCAGCAGCCGTGCGCTTGCTGCCTGCCTCGGAAGCCGCCTTGCGGACTTCCTTGCGCGGAGCGGCCTTGTCTTTCGACTTGGCCTTAGAAGTCTTCGACCTCGCGGTCTTAGACTTGGAAGGCGCCGAAGCGCCGCGGGTGCTTGCCTTCTTAGGCATCTTGAGGAGGTTGACGTGGAGACCTCTGGTGTCTTGAGCGCGTGAAAAGGCTGAATGAAAGCCTTAAAGCCACAACGGTGGCTCGTCGATGGGTATCGACAAAGGACAGGAAAGAGAGCGGAGCTCTCTTCCTAGCTCCTCATTGGTTGGGGGTGTTTCCAACCTAAGTGGGGGAGGATGTAACGGGGTTACATGAAAGGGGTACCCTAGAAAGGGTACCGCCTTTAGAAGTAGATATACTTCTGTGGGTATTTGTTTTAATACTCTGTTGTGAGTGGTGTGGACCACACTACTGCCACGTAGGTCTAGGTGGCTGAGGGCCAACCAATAGTATTTGACCTAACTTTTATATGCATATTAGGAAAAGATTATAGTTAATTAGGAGTTTGTATTACAGGCCAAATTATCTAGTTAACTATAAATAATTTAGTCTAATACTTACGCTAAACTGGCTATTAAGTCCCCTCAGACCAGGGACTAGTGAACTGCCGTTCACTTAGAGTTTGTATACTCTTAATAGCACGCTTCCTCAAGCAGGGGGCTCGTGTGACCCCGTCACAGCGTCTATGCGATCGAGATAGCCCTTGGGCTTGGACCTGGTGGTCAGGCTGCCTCTCAGCCTGGCAAGCCGGGGCGCCCTTGAGGTCCTTCGTCAGGACTTGGACGCTCTTGGTCGTGAGACTCATGAACTCCATGGGCGCGTTGACCGCCGAGCTCCGGCTGCTGCCTTGAAGGAGCTCCGTCGAGGCTTAGAGACTCTAAGCCATGAGGTGCATGGTCGTATGCCCTCTTATGAGCCGCAGGGGTATTCGTACCACTCGGCTTATGGGTATAGTTCTTACCCAAGTTCTTCCCACTCGGTACCGTCATACCCTTCGTATGACTCGCGTGGGTATCAGCCTGTGTATCATTCACAGGCTTCGACACCGGCAACTCCGGTTGTCCAGAGGACTCAGCCTCGTCTCGAGGAGGTGAGCTCTCACCTTGGTCTTCCTCCGTCCGAGAAGGAAGACCCAGCGGATCGTGATACCGCTTAAGACGCCCCACGTAGAACGTCGGGTGCGTCGCCATTGACTTTGGGAGGTCAATGGTATACGCTGCGCCATGTCAGGCCAGGACCGCAAAGGGTCCAATGGAGCGGTGCTTCAACTTGTTGCTCCCTACGAAGCTAACCAAGTTTATAGGTAATTCTTAGTATCTAACAGTATTAATTCACTTTGTTTAAAAACAGTTAAATTTCCTCTTCCTTTCTTATCTGAGTACTCTTTCTGTTTGTCTTGGGCCGATGCCATTGCATCTCTAACCCGGCTGATTAGCGTCAGCCTGTCGTCTATAAACGACGACAACTGTCTTCTTAAAGACTCTGGCTCGATCTCCGAGACTTGCGAGGAAAAGGCTTCCTAGTCTCTCCCCCACTTACGATGGAGGCATCGGGGCACCTGGGGGTGTCGTAACCCTTTCAAGTAGAACGGGTAAACCCCGTTGATGCTTGTACCGCATTGTTGAGTGCAAACTCAACCATAGGAAACTGGTCCGACCAGGACCTAGGTGCTTCCGCACAGATACTGCGGAGAGTATCTTCGAGCACGCGGTTGACGCGCTCCGTCTGACCATCCGTCTGTGGATGGTCCGCAGTGGACATCGTCAACTTAGTTCCCAACAATTGGAACAGGGTGTCCGAGAACGCACCCGTGAAACGCGGGTCTCTGTCCGAGACTATGGTCTCTGGTAGACCATGATAGCGAAACACGCTATCTAGGAACGGCTGTCCAGAATGTTTCTCTGTGACCTTGTCACATACCGGGGAAAGATGCACCATCTTGCTCAAACGGCAGACAAACACCAATATGCCGGTGTTGCCCTTGTCATCGACCGGCAGGCCGAAGACGAAGTCGAGACTCATCGACTTCCAGCAGTCCGCTGGTACTGGTAGGCTCTGCAGTGGAGCCGAGGCGTGGCCCGAAGGCTTCACCCTCTGACATGTTTCACATGTCTTGACATAGTGTGCCACCCACTTATACATGCGGGGCCACCGAAATGTCTGAGAGACCATTTGGTAGGTCTTCTCCCGGTCAAGATGGCCACTCATCGGCGCATCATGCGCCTCTAGAAGTATGTCATACTTCAGATCCTCGTCGTTTGGAACGACAACCCGAGGGGGATCTCTAGGGTCTACTCTGTAATGGAGTAACCCATCGGTCAGCTCATAACGATGGAGCTGCGCCCGCTGTCGAGGCGAAAGCCTATCGAATTTGGCGTCCTTGCCATCGGACAAGAACTGCACCAATGGTGTGTAGTTCTCGTCCTCCTGATACGCTAAGCGTATCCGATCGTATAGATCTGTCGTGACCCGACTGACATGAGCTAGCTCATAGTCAGGTCGACGCGACAATGCATCGGCAAGCACGTTGAGCTTGCCCGGCTTGTATTCAACGCGGAAGTTGTATTCCGCGAAGAATGACAGCCACCTCGCCATCCGCTGCGACAGATGCGGCGAGTTGGTGGCAGTCCGCAAGGACGCGTGATCAGTATAGATCACAAAGGGCCTCGTGCCCAAGAGATGAACTCTAAACTTGACAAGAGCGTACTTCATTGCAAGTAGCTCCTTGTCATGAACGGGATAGTTCCGTTCGGCAGCCTTCAGCTGCCTGGACTGGAAGGAGATGACACGTTCGTGTCCTTCACCGTCCTTCTGCAACAGCGCACAGCCTATTGCATAGACAGAAGCGTCACAGACGACGCTAAATGACTTGTTTTCGTCCGGCAAGGCCAGGACTGGCGCTTGCTGTAAGCTCGCCTTGATGCTGTCGAAAGCATCCTGGTGCTGTCGCTCCCAGACCCAGTCGGCATCCTTCTTTAAGAGATCCGGCAAGGGTCGAGCTAGTTCAGCGTACCCTGCGCTGTACTTATGAAGATAGTTGGCTAAACCCAACCACTTCCGGAGGTCCTTCTGAGACCTCGGGGTCGGCCAAGCCGCTATGGCCTTGACCTTCCCTGGATCGGCGCGTACGCCGACCCTGCTGACAAAGCAGCCGAGGACTTTTATCTCCTCAGCTGCAAAGACGCACTTGTCGATGTTGGCATAGAGCTTGTTAGCTCTCATGACCTCAAACACTCGACGGAGGTGCTTCAAATGCACCACCATAGCCGTCTGGCCGCCTTCGGCACGGCTATGGACGAATATATCGTCGAAGTACGTCTGAGCGAACGTACGCAATGGTCTAAACAATTGTGTGACCAAGCGATTGAACGTCGCTGGGGCATTTGATAGCCCTTGTGGCATCGCTAGCCACTCCCAGAGCATCCCGCTCGGGGTGCTCACTGCGGTGAGAGGAATGGCACTCTCCCGCATCAGGATCTGGTAGTATCCGTCCACCAGATCCAGGGCACTGTACAGCGTACAGCCCGACATGTTGTTCAACAACACATCCTTGCGAGGGATCGGCGTCTGTGCCGGTACCGTCGCATTGTTCAGCTTGTTGTAAGCGTGAACCAGACGCCACTTCCCGTTCGGTTTCCGAACGCAGAAGATCGGCGTCGAGTGCGGGGACTTCGACTCCCGCACCATGCCCGACTTCTCCTTTTCGGCGAAGAAGACATCTATGACCTCGCACTGCTCGCGAGGTAGAGGCCACTGCCTCGTGACACAATACTTTGTGCCAGGCACGAGGTCAATCTCGTGCCGAACTCCCCGATCCGGCGGGAGTTGGGATGGTGGGTGCTTCGACACCACATCCGAGTATTCCTTCACAAGAGGATACACTGGATCCTCCGGGTTCTTGAGAATCTCAGAACCCAAGCGCGTTGCACGCTGCTTCGTGAACCCCTCCAGGACGTCCTCGTCCATTACGGAGGAAGAGTTCAAATCTTCAGGAGAGGTCTCCGGCTTCAGGAGCACCATCTCCGCAATCTCTCCGGCCTTCAACTCGGCCAGGAAGTCCTTCATGGACAATTCCTCGAGGTTCAGCAGTGCTGACACCTCTGGCAGTGCCTCCAGATGGACGGCACCTGCCCTAACTTGACGACCGGACACGCCGTCGAAGACATGGCATTGCTCTTCGACCGACCGTGCCGGTGGAGTCTCAGACTCCGAGTGTGGTACTTGGTTATCCACACGGGAGGTGCTCAACGACACCTCCGCACTCGTACTGGTCTTCTTGACCCCGCGTGGAACTCTGTTACCCACGCTAGAGACGCATGCTGCGCTCTCGATCTTCTTCTCGGTCTCTTCGACCTCGTGTGGAACTATGTTACCCACACCGGAGGCGCTCTCAGCGTCCTCCCCAGCAGCCTCAACTGCTTGCGGACCTATGTTACCCGCCTGGTCAGTGCCGTCCGGCACTGCCACAGTCGAAGCCCGTACGGCGCGACGACTCTCAGCGTTGGGACTTGCCGTCGTGGCAATCCCACACGCTTGGCAATGAGCCTTGGTCTCACGACCGGTTACGAGGCTCATCGCAACATCTTCACTGGAGTCTGTGACTCCCAGTACTTCTTCGGGCGCATAAGCGCCTTGGCGACCATCTCTGGCGCCCCAGTCCCGGACAGAGGTGGGAACATTACTCACCAAAGCTCTGTCGGAGACTGCGGGCCGGCTAGCCCCAATGGCTTTGCCGCGCCAATCGATCCAGGGCTCGTGCTTTTCGAGCCACAGCATGCCCAGGATCAAGTCGTACTTGTCCATGTCTAGGACAAGGAACGACTCCGTGCTGTCAAAGTCTTCAAACTTTACAGCCAGGTCCATACGGACCCCAGGTACGTTAACCACCGTACCATCGGCCAGTCTCACCGAGACCTGGCCCCTGCCTTCACTTTCACGCAAAGCGTCGGCATACTTGTCGCCATTCCGCGCGACCGTCTGGCGTCGAGCAAAGTTCATCGACGCCCCAGAGTCAATCAGGACTCTAAAGGGATCTCCATATCCCCGTACACTCGCGTGTACCACGAGCAGTCCGCCGCTGCTCTTTCTCGTCTCGAGAGCACCCAGGCTCTCAGGGGCTAAGCCTCCATGGCGTGCGCCGTCCGCACTCCTACCATGGGGACTTAGATCTTCCCCAGTAGGGCGCCCCGCCCCTACTGGTGACCCCAGTTCCCCTGGCTCTTGGGTCGCGGCTTTTGCCACGGGCCCCTCGAGCCCCTAGGTTTGGAAGGTAACTTCCTTTGCCATCCCGCAGGGCAGGCACGTTGTATGTGCCCGAGCTTCCCACATCCGTAGCAACGGATGGAGCTCTGTACGGCCGTACCCAGTTCCATGGGTACCGGCCCGGTGCTAGCTCCAGCTGCTGGAGCTCCTTGCACTGCGCCTGACGACGCATTGTGACCTTGCCACACCGACGTAGGAGTACGAGCCTGTCGGTGGCTATACTCCTCTTGGAGGGCGATCTGGATCGCCTCCTCCATAGTGTTCGCGTGCACGCGGAACAACTGTGTGCGGGATGGGCTCACCTTCAGGCCATCCATGAACACTGTCACCTTGATGTGTTCAGGTAGGGGGTACCCCTACCAGAGATTCAGCGAGTACTCGCATCTCCTGGATGTACTCATGCAGCTCACGCTTCCCTTGTTTACAGGCAAGGAAGCGCGAGCGCTGGCAATACTCATAGTTCGCCGGAAGGAAGGCGGCTCTAAGCTGTTGACACAGCTGAGCCCAGGTTGTGAAACAACCCGGCGTTGTCGCTTCGCGCGTGTACGTCCAGGTCTTCGCCCGGCCTCCTATGTTGGACAGGGCGAAAAGCGACTCGAAGTCGCTCGGTCGAGATTAGAGCCGCGTCCATCGCGAGCTCGACCTCTCGGACCCAGAAGTGGAGGTTCTCTCCCTCCTTTCCCTCATAAGGATTAACCTTAAGCCTCAACGGCTTCGGTTGGGCTGGCTTCATCTCACCCACGGGGGTTTGCAGCCCCTGTACGTGGGCGATAAGCCCTCTCTCGTACGTGTCGAACGCCTTGATGCGTTCGACCTGCTCGGCCGGCGTAGCAGCCGCCAAGCTTCGGAGGGCATCTCCTCCAAAGATGCCCACCATCTTCCGGACCGACTCAAGCTGAGAGTCGGTCAAATGAGGGAACTCCCCTCTATCCATCCTGGCTTACCTTGTAGGAGCTACAGAGGATTCAGGTAGCCAATCTACCCGCGTAGGCGTGGATTGACTACAAGTGCTACCAAGTGTGACGGGGTCACACTAGCACCTTGCTTGAGGAAGCGTGCTATTAAGAGTATACAAACTCTAAGTGAACGGCAGTTCACTAGTCCCTGGTCTGAGGGGACTTAATAGCCAGTTTAGAGTAGATTTTAGACTGATTTATTTATAGTTAATTAGGTCCATTTGGCCTGTAATACAAACTCCTAATTAACTATAATTTATCCTAATTATGCATATAAAAGGTAGGTCAAATTCGATTGGTTGGCCCTCAGCCACCTAGACCTACGTGGCAGTAGTGTGGTCCACACCACTCACAACAGAGTATTAAAACAAATACCCACAGAAGTATATCTACTTCTAAAGGCGGTACCCTTTCTAGGGTACCCCTTCATGTAACCCTGTTACAGTGTTTGTGTGAAAATGCTATGAAAAACCTAACTATTATTATTACTTCCTACAAAAGTCAAATTTAGCAAAGACAACCTCTATACTTACTGTAGTACAAGTGTTATTAGCGTTGCACTAATAATCGGAGCAGTTAGTGTTCTACCAGAATACACAAAGTCTCGGTAAATATCATTTTTTCGGTCATGACCGGTGCATACAAAAAGCAAGTTGGTGCGAGACTGGTCACAAAGTAGTCATAAAGTTATCTAAAATAACTTTCTCGAAAGAGAGATAACAAATATGAAATTAGTACGCACATCAGTGGACAAAATGCGGGTGTGTTAGGCAAATCAACGTCACCATATTCACGTTTTGCAAAGAGCGAAGACATGGTTGAGGTAAGCTAAGCGAGTCCATCAATGAAGTAGTACCGTTCACCTCATCTCGTAATCTGACGTATGCCGTGCTGTACCATTGTTTTGTTTTGTATGTGCTGTCAGTACGAGCCAGTACGTAGAAACCTGGCGTTTAACATTGCTGTGCAACGAACCATTAGAAGTAAGGACTATTTATCTGGTATGTACGTCAACAACATTTTATCTGCAATTCATTTAAATTATACTCCTTTCATACAGACATCAAACAGGAAGTAAAAGCGCACGGATTAGCATTTGAAAGCAGTTGAGCAGGGCGATGATCAAGGGAAATTGTAGCTCATGTATTCAGGTTCGTACTCATTTAACTATCGTCTGTTATTTAGTGCTCTTCATGACTATTTAGAAAATTGTTTTGTCTTAGTGGTGTAGGTACCAAGGTACCTGAAGCCCGTACTTGCTCGGAGCCTTAAAAAAACTGGCATGGCCAGGCTATTGGCAATTAGTTTGCACAAATTGACATGTACTATGAGAGGGTTTGTGAATCGCCTACAAAATGGTATGCTACATTTCAACGGTGACCAATCATATAAACTTGAAGATGTGTCGAGTAATTTACATTTTATCGAAGTACTGACGAAAGCTAATCTGGTTGTCTTGGATCTTGTATGAAGTGAGCGCGACGTTGAGTTTTCGTGAGAATTTCCTCAGTTTCATACGCTGCCGATGAAACTCAAAATATTCAACGATCTCGTGTTCAGCAATCCCAGCTTCTTCGGATTTAACTAGTTCTATGACATCATATATCGGTTTGCGACGATAATAAAACTGAGTATCCGTATTATTCTTTCTCCACAGGGTGCCGAATGTCTTCTCCATCATTTTCACAGACGGGTTCGGCGGAATTCCTACACTATATTCTTGCCAGGCTGAAGTGACAGTGTCAATTTGTCGTGACATTCGAAATTCTCCACAAAGAGTACGTGGCAATGGAAAGTTCTGTTGAATACTCTCGCTAGAACTTCTTGTTAATATTTGACGCTGATGAGTGTGGATGGGCTCACCATCAAAGCCATGAAAGATTGGTGAATCGATTACTTCTTGTTCGCGCGCAGACTGAAGCCTAGTACCCATTTCAACTAATGTCTCGCCAAAACGCAATTGTAGTTCTAGCTGTTGTGATCTGGTGTTCTCCTTTATATCAGAGGTAAGACGCTCGAAGCAGGTGTTAATGTGCTAAAATAATCGAGCAGTTGAAGTTCTAAGTTCACGAATATCCTCTGATACAATTGGAATTGCTTGTTGCACAAGCACATTCTCCGGTTGTGGTGTCGTGGAAACTCTCTGTATGAGGTCATCTCTGAAAGCTGTAAACATGTCTGATTTAAAAATCGAGTGCTGAAATAATGGATGATGGTACTGCATCTGCATCAACATAACTACATCTTGAAGAATTACGACCCGCATATATCTTAGTAGATCCATAAAGCTCTTTCCTGCAATTTCACGACCCTGAGAAAGCATGCATTTTTCTGATTGAGATAGATTCGGAAAAATCATCTTTTGCAAAGCCTGTGGGGGGTCCAGCAAAGCCCGAGATATGTAATATCTATTTGGTTCAGGTCCAAACCCAGCAAGAACGCGAACACAGTCAAATGGAATCACATGATTTGCGTATGCGCCATTACGACTTTTAGTTGCCCAGTGACCTTGCTTGTCAACTGACTCAGCCGAAGCACCACCAGACTCCGCTGTCGCTGCCTGTTTACGACCAATCTGTGTCTTCACCGTACTTTGTACTCCTAGTAAATCGAATACTTCTTTTAAAGCCGAGTATTGTTGTGGATAAGTGGATTGGATAGTTGGCCCAGACCCCTTGAGTACAAAGATGGAGTACCACAGTTTACGCTCGCTGAAGTCTGGCCATGGTTCATCGCCTACGTGCCACCGATGAAAAAAGTATAGGGCTAATGCACTAAAAGGACAACGTTCCACGAGTTTGTGCCTCATCAATGCTGTCTCCTCGACATTTCCATATTGATTTTTTTTTACTTTTTCCAGACTGTACGAAGCAAACTTGCACCGCATACACCTTCGTTTTCGTAAGTGATTAGTCCTATGTGAGGTAAGCATAGTCTCCTTATGTTGTCTCCACGCGACGACAAACCAAGCGAGAGTAAGACGTCAGCACGATGGCGAAGTCCTTCTTCTGTTCCGCTATTAAACATCTCATCTACAATTTTTCGTACGGTAGTGTCACTAAAAGTGACATCTACCATCGTTTTTTCACCCGCATCTTGAAAAGTGTCTACCTCTTGTTGTACAGTTGCAACCTTCTTCTGTTTTAGAATCTCTTTAACTGAATTTGGGCGGATAGGTAGTCGGGTATTCGATCCCAAACTATGCTGCAGTCTCCACAAATCCATTATCGCATTTACGTATGCAGCCAAAGTAGAGTGACCGATCACAGATTCATCAGAGCTAATTGTAGTATCTCCACCACTAAAGCGAGAGGTTAAACTACCGGTGTCGCTTTTACGTTTTCGTCCTCGTTTTCGCACAGGTCGATTTTGAATCGTAGTGAGGAATAGAATCATTTTTGATTCGTTGACCAACTCATCGGTATACCCTACACTTTTCATCCACTCAATGAACTCGAGAGCTTTTGGAGAATAGAGGAGCTGAGTTGCACGTGGTCGTTGAGAGTTTCTTGTTGTATGGACACGGAGTAGAGCTTCTTTCTCAAGTAAGGCTAGTTGAACGGCACGTTCATTATGCTCCGCTAGCAATGAAGCAGCACTTGATATTCGGTTAAGTTGCACTCCTGGATAACAACATCATACACATCGTGTTAGGTGATACATCGTAGTAGCTTCGAGACGCATTCGCACCGTTTGTTCCAGCGCGAGATGGCGGTGCCGACATGACTGTGCAAATGTAATTCCAGTCCATTTCTAAAACTTTGCCAAATTCGTATTCTTAGCCATTTCTAAAATTTGCTATTTTTAATCGGTCACATTACCTATACTGACCGCGGTCACACTCGAATGACCAGGAGAAATGATATTCACAAAATAATGTTATCAACATATAAATAGGTAAGCTTTCTCAAAATAAAGTCTCAAACAAAGTTTCAAACAAAGTCTCAAAATATAGTCCTAAGTTCGCTTTTCGATTGAGTTCTATTTCAAAACGGACTTAGTTGATTTGTACTGTATCTGGGAATTTATGATACGTGCATGTACCGAGTCGGGGTTGGATTATGGAAATTCCTCGGTGCAAGCCCAAACAAATTCAAGTGCAGGCGCAAATGCAGACCCTCAAAGTCTACAACCAGTAACATTCTCAAGAATGAGCACAGGTTCAAGGACAATGCACTGGGCGTGCTGGGAGGCCATTCGCCCGACACCTTTGATCAGATCCTGCCCAATCGGTTTTGTAACGTGGCAACATCACGGGGGAAATGATAAAAGGCTTCGAGAGGAATCTCTACTTGGAAGTTTGTATTCTTCAAAGCACGTCATGAATTCCTGAAGCGCACGAATAATTAGGCTTCCAGCTCCAGTGCTGCGGCCATTTGGTTGCTATTCGTGGCAAGCTACCGCAATGGGACATGTGTCTATGGACTTATCACTTGAGCAGATTAGTAGAACTAGGATCGTTTCGGCTACAACTCGCCATGTGTCATGAAGGAGTCTACAGCACCGCAGTCGTCTAGCACCCCAAAATCCCCGAGTCCATTACTGCTCGCGTGGTACAAAGAGCAAATGCATGTTCCTGTATCTTCATCTGCGAGCAGATAGCACGTATTAGTATGTAATCAGCAAACCAGCTAACAACACAACTTACCACATCGCCCTCGATTATTGCAAATAGTGTCTTCTTTAGTGCCCTGAGTAGTTTGGACGACATTTGTGGTCACAGTGGCTGTCGAATGGGTCAGCGTTGCTGCAGATATGCTGAGCAGCGGCACGTCTCCCGATGGGGAGTAAAAGGTAATAGTCATTGCTAAACAACACCAATAAGCAATCAGTTAAATCTGCCGCCTTGGCGAAAGTTTCAAGTACCATTTCCAGCGCTCGAACAGGCAGAGGTGCCAGTCGAGAAGGTGACACTAACACTTGTTATTCTATGAAGCCAGGTTACTGTCAGCATGATAAAAAAAATTGGGGTAAGCTAACTTACGTGAGGAGAAGCTCCAGCGCCGACTTCACTATCGCAGTCGATGCCGAGAACGGTATAGGTAGCGTGATTTCTCCTCGGAACGAGAGGGCGAAGGTTCCTCCATCGGCTGAGCAGCTCACAGTCTGCACTTCATCCACCTGGTTGTTTGTCCAGGGATCATCACCACTCGGACACGGAACTGTTGTAGATAGTCAGTATTCAACACGTAGCCATTGCCAAATATCGACAATGGTAGCAACGCGTACTTTTGGAGCAGCTGTAGCCTGAATAACGCACGTTAGATCCGCTGTTGAGATGGGCTTTATTGCAGTAGCAGCCCTGAACCATGTCGGCATCCCACGTTGTCAAAGCGTTGGGATCGGACCCGTACACGAAGCCAGCGGTAGTGAATGAAGCGGTAGGTGTCAGCGCTGCTAGCTCTCGAAGCGTCCGACAAGTCCCTCGGTTGTTGCAGACGGCTCCGTTACTATTGGGGCAAGACACTTCAATACCCGTTAGATGTCTCTGTCGAGTAAACACGAGAGGAGCATCGTTGCCTACTTCGATTACACGCAGCTCCTTCAAAACCGGGAAGACACCTGCAAGTGCCTGCACTATTGCAGAGACCCTAGCAGGATACACAACGTGTTAGGCGCTTTTCATAGAGCTACCCAGTAACCAAACTAAAATTCGTACCGCATTCGAGCATTGAACAATTGAAGTATGAGCGACGTTATTTGTCTGTGCTTCTTCTACCCAGGCACGCCCACTTGGGCATTGCGGCTGAGAACAATCATAGCCTCCGTAGCCCGCGTCACACAAGCATCGATAGAATGGTGCACCCAGGCATCTTCCATGATTATAGCATCTCGTTACCGAACCGGAAATTCCTAGGATTACAACGGAGTCGGTTAGTGATGAATAAATTACGCTTAAGCTACTTAGCTCGGACTGCAGTACCTCCACAGGTCGTCAAGCCGCTGCCACTGTAATAGCCACAATCCAATACATTCCCTGAGCCGCCTAATCCTGTTCACAACATGGGTTAGACTAAGCCAACACCTGCAAAATGATAAAGAGAACGTACCATCGCTCGGTCCAAAGCCTGCCCCGCACGCACACAGACCGATGAGAGTGTTGCATGTTCCTCTACCGGAACACTCGAGCCACTGTTCTCCACAATACTCGACATGTCAATATCGCTAATGTCATGCTGGCAAATGAGAGTTTTGCCCACACCTCTTTGGTTCCTCGCACTGTTGCTGGTGGAGTGGGTCCATACGCTGCTTGTGTTCCGTCTATAAGGTGTTCAAGACAACCAAGTTAGGTTCTTACACATCGGATCGATCAATTCGTTATCATTCACAGTTAAGAACGCACCAGTTTCCACTGTAAGGGAGCTCGTGCCTCCTGAAAAAGACGAGATAGCAACAAGTGCTGGTACGTCTCCATGTTCATATGTGAATGTGATCATTGAAGATACACCGTCCGAGTCACACAATGTCGTTCCACCATTTAAAGTGACGGAGACGTCCCGAATCGTAACCAGGTCTTGAAGAGCAGCCTGTAAAGTTGCTGCCGTATCAACGCTTCCATCTAATGGACGTGTTGTCTCCCCACGAAAGCTCAGGGTGAATGTTCCGCTGCAACCGCTGCAGAGGCAGGAGACAGCCTGAACCTCATCAACCTGGCCAGTCGAGATAGGATCATCTCCGTATGGACATTGACGTAGAGAGCAGTCAGCACCCGTGTAGCCATGGTCGCATACACACCCGTACATCCTGTCAGCGTCCCAAGGTGTGTCGTACGTGGCTGAGTAGATCAAATTGTAGTCATTCTTGGTAGCAGCCATCGCTCTCATGGACATACACTTGCCGTGGCCGTTGCAATTTGTTCGACACACCTGCAATCGCTCACAAGCAACACCTGCAAACCCCGCATCACATTCGCACCGCCCATTTCCACGGTTGCAGCGACCACGGTTGGAGCATTCCTCTAGCACGGAGCGAACGGAGTCTTGTCCAGTTGCAAAATCAGCCCAAGGTGATCCTTTCGGACAGGCTCGTGCATTGCAGTCGTATCCTGTATATCCTGGAAAGCACTGGCATCTACCAAATGCACAAGTAAATGTCAAGGAATTAAGACTGATTTGCTTGGTGTACGCACGTGTTATCGGAGCCACAACTTCCGTGGCGATTGCATTTCGACGGACACGATCCTTGAACTATGGTCAGGAAGCAGCACCAAAATGTCAATGCCACAAGGAGCATGCAACGACGATGGTTTGCCATCATTTACGACCGAGGAAGCAGATAAATTGCTGCTATCCCTGAATAGTCGCAACTTTGGGATAACGACTTGACATTGCCGTGCTAAATGCAGCAGCATCAGACCCCTTCAGGAATCCAAGATGGACACCTGCTGTGTAGCAATTGTTGTCGCAAGCAAGCTGTGACATCGAAGTGTAGCTTCCACGGGAGACTGAGAATCTCTGATACTTTTCCTCCAAGCTTTGTATTGAGAGCCTCAAATGTATCAGCTACATGTCGTCTCAAGCCTCCGCCCTTGCGCTGCCACGAATGTAGCTTGGAACATCTAGCGGCGATCTCAGCAGTTCGAGTCCAACGCGACGCTCCTCGAAGCTTTGCACATGCTCGATCACCCGCAAGTCACACACTGCGGAGCAAACGTCAAGTTTGCATGCGCGCAAACTGCAATCACTCATCGTCTACGATCACTAGCGGCGGCACGAAGCGAGTCATTTATGTCTATTTACAGAACGACTTCAACTTGCTCGAGAAACGCATTTTATCTTGGGAAATGTATGCCGCACTGAAGACATGATGGTTGTCGACGAAGACACCTTTGATGGAGTCGACACGATTGGCCTGCCCGACGTGTGGACACCGTCAGCCTAATCTGCGAAGCCCCATCAACAGCCTCGCTCGTCTACGCGCTGCTGCCACATTGCTTGCTCACAATTCACTGCTTAACGCATGATCCGAGTCGCCAAAAGTAGGTGACAATAAAGTTCGAGTTTCATTTATAGGGTATCCAAATTATAATTAATACCGATATAGGGTACGTTGTTAGTTCACAGTACCAATAGAGGGTACATATCGCCCAAGATACCGTCAATTCCAGGTCTTTGGCTGACGATGCATCTAGCCAATCAGACGTCGCGAATCTCTGCTTGGCTCGTTTTCCGCCGCATACAGTACCGGCGGTCTCACTTCGCATTTTGCGGTCTCACGTCAACGTCAGACTCGACCATCACTCTCGTCTTCCAGTAGCATGGCGTCTTTTGCGTTCCGTCGCGCCTCGAAGCGCGTGGCGCTCATGGGCGCAGGCGTCGTCGGTGTCAGCGGCCTCTCTGGCGCTGCCATCGTGTCGGCCAAGGAGCCGCAGCGTCTCGTGGCGCCCATCAAGTGCGAGGACGGCTCGACCATCATTCCGTACGAGACGCCGTCACGCGCCGCACAGCTCGAGCGCCTCAAGCGCGAACACTTCGACGTGCTGGTGATTGGCGGAGGCGCTACAGGCTCCGGCTGTGCGCTGGACGCGGCCACGCGCGGCCTCAACACGGCTGTAGTCGAAGCCAGCGACTTTGCGGCCGGCACGTCTGGCCGTTCTACGAAGCTCATCCACGGCGGCATCCGCTACTTGGAGACGGCCTTCATGAAGCTGGACTATGCGGCCTTTAAACTGGTGAACGAGGCGCTAGAGGAGCGCTCGTTCTTCCTTTCCGCGGCGCCGTACATGAACCGACCGTTGCCCATTATGATCCCCATCTACAATTGGTGGGAGGTGCCTTACATGTGGGTAGGTGCCAAGGCCTACGATGTTGTAGCCGGCAGCAAGCGCTTCGTGCCTGGCAGCTACTACATCAACGCCGATGAAGCTATGTTCCAGTTCCCTATGCTCCGCAAGGAGGGACTCAAGGGCGCCATCGTCTACTATGACGGACAGATGAATGACACCCGCATGAACGTGTCCATTGCTCTAACGGCCACACAGAACGGTGCCACGGTTGCGAACTACGTCAAGGTGGTGCATCTGCTCAAGGATGACGAGGGTAAGGTGCGTGGTGCTCATGTCAAGGACACTATCACTGGCGAGGAGTGGGATGTCAAGGCCCATGCTGTAGTTAACGCCACGGGACCGTTCACGGACACACTCCGTCAGATGGACGATCCCAAGAAGCAGAAAATCTGCGTACCTGCTGCTGGTGTGCACACTGTGCTGCCGGACCACTTCAGCCCCAACCGTATGGGCCTTATTGTGCCCAAGACGAGCGACGGACGTGTGCTGTTCTTCTTGCCGTGGGAGAATGGAACGCTCGCTGGTACGACCGACTCGCAGTCCGAGATCACCATGCTGCCGTCGCCCACGAAGGAGGAGGTGGACTTCATCATCGATGAGGCTAACCGCTACCTTGCTAAGGACGTCACGCGCAACGATATTAAGTCGGCGTGGTCGGGCATCCGCCCGCTGGTCAAGGACCCGCGTCACGCTGATGGATCGACGGCCGCGATCTCTCGCGAGCACGTTGTGGAGGTGTCCGAGTCGAACATGGTAACGATTGCTGGTGGCAAGTGGACCACGTACCGTCGTATGGCTCAGGATGCGATTGACAAGCTCGTGGAGACTGTCCCCGAGATCAAGGCCAAGGCTTCGCCTTGCAAGACCAAGGAGGTGGGCATCATTGGTGCTGACCGCATTGGTGAGGTGTGCAACAAGAAGTTCGACAAGATCACGGTAACCCTACGTGAGAACTACAACCTGGACAAGGACATTGCCGAGCACCTGATGCGCAACTACGGTACGCGTGCTCTGCAGGTCGCCGAGATTGAACAGAATGGCTTCCTGGACCGCAAGCATAGCGACCACCCGCGCCGCCTGCACTCTAAGTACCCATACCTGGAGGCTGAAATCGTCTTCGCCGTCCGACAGGAGTACGCCTTGAAGGCAACCGACATCTTGGGTCGCCGTATGCGTTTGGCCTTCATCGACAGCGGTGTCGGTATGGAGTTGATGCCGCGCGTGGTGCACATGATGGGCGAGCTGCTGGGTTGGTCGAAGGCCCGTCGAGACCAGGAGCTGGCGGAGTGCAAGGAGTACCTGGAGGCCATGCACAATTAAGTATTCTTCGTCACAGCAGCAGGAGCCGTTGTTACGGATACGGAGTTTGTTGTTGTCGAAGGAAAGGCATCAACAGCAAGAGTAAGCAGTATTTGTGCAGCAACCGAATAAGCGTAACACGACGTGTAGATCAACTTCATTCAAACTCATCTTGTTGTCGTGACGTCTACGCTGCACCAGAGATTGGATTGCTCCCACGAACTCTATGGATAGTCAGGTGAAAATATCGACTGCTTCATGCCGAACACGTTTGAGATCTCAACTTGTTAGCATCTGTGCATGGGTGATGCCGAAGAGGTTTGCAGTTGTTGCATTCTCCTCAGTTTTGCGTCTGGAGACAGTGGAGCTGCAGTCGAGTTTTCCCGACTGTTGTATGGCGCTACCAAATGCAGCAGCTCTCGAGCTAGCGCAGTGTTTTCAAGTTGCTTCTCACCAGCATTAGCAATGAATTTGAAGTCTCCTGAGTGATGCTTGGATGGAGACGCTGTCACCGCATTAGTTGGCGATTTCAGAGGAGGTAAGGTAACGCCACGGTCTTTGGTGCGTCGATCTTCTTCGAGTCTATCGCTCTCTTCACTGCCATCTGCCAGACCGATGAGCATGTCAAGTCCGAATTGCACGAGTTGTTGACTATTCCGAGCGTTTTTCATTACCACTGCGACCAGCGCAGCTAGCAGAGCCTCCACCACCTCTTCACTCTGTCGTTCCCGATCAAACAAGCTCACAAGCTGCTGTACGCCGCCCAATGCACCGACAAGATCTTGGTTGCGGACGTTGTTTGCAACAGTATTTCGTAGAGCCCACAAGCAAGATATCCGCACTCGACGCTCGATCTCTGCCGTTGCAGCAGGTGAACTCCCAGACGTTGCAGAGGGAAACATTGGTGATTGTTTCACGCATATCTCAAGTAGTTTTTCGAGACCGTGCTCGTTGCGGAGTCGAATCTGAGCGCTGGGTCGTTTCCATACTTCATCGGCGATGGCATCGCTTATCATGGCAACAAGAGACGGATTTGTTGCCTCTGACAGCAACAAGATCAGCTTTTTCATGTCGACGGACTCGAACGGTTGACCGGAGGAAATTCCATGGTCTTGTTTGAGTTGACGCATGTCGGCCAGTAGCTCTAATGCCTCAAGAGCGGGGTCACACAGGTCTTTGTTCAAATGTCCACTGAGGTTCACGAGCGTGTCGATGCCGTGAGGGACCTCTAGCATCCGCGTCTTGTTGGAATCGTGGAGGCACATATTGATAACACCGAAGAGACCATGTTGCTGCACTGCCACTTGCCCTGTGCGTCCACATAGTCGGATAAATAACTGAAGTCCGTTTATCGGTGTGATTCCCTTTCCATTCGTACTAGCTCCAACTTTGCTGGGGACTTCGATGAGATTTGTGGAGCCCATTTGCAGTGCAATGGAGTCGCTGTACGAGAGTGAGCACAACGCACGAGCTGAATTTTCCAATGTGAAACCATCGGCATTAAGAGCATTGTGAGCAAGAAGCTGCATCCAGTGCGTGTGCGACGCAACTAGCTGACGATTGGCATCGTTGTAGAACAACGAGTTGGCGAGGATGCATAACGCATGCTCACGAATCTGCTGTGTGAGCTGTTCATTTTGTTTCATGCGTTGTAGCCTCGAAGCGGGGTCCTCTGGCTGTTTTTCATCATCTTCATCCTCGTCATCTTGTTGGCTTGTTTCGCGTTGATTGAGTGAGATTTGAGATGTGTGACAAGAGATTAATGTGCAGAGCTGGTAGAGGTGGTCGATGTAGCGGGCGACTCGGTACTGATTATCCCGGTTCCATGTGAGGTTTGCCAGAGCCCAAGTTGCCTGTGCCACCATTGGCAGGTCATCGAGCCGGGCTGCAAGCAGGAAAAGTGCATCCATTCCGCTAGCTGCTCCGATCGCACCCCGAATTGCATCATGCTGTGCGATACTACCTAGTACGACCGCACCATGAAAGGCTACATTTCGATTGCATGAAGCACACATCAGTACGAAAGTAGCCACACCAGCGTATTTTGGAAGTTGCTGCGTCATTTGTTCATTCTTGTGCTGCTGTTGGTTATCGTGGTCAACCTCGCTTCGAGCACCAACTGACAGTAGCTGTGTCTGCTCTTCGAGGATGAAGTCTGCAACGCGATACGAGCGATGATCACTTTCGTTTTCTTCTCTGTCCAGCAAGGTGGTCACGTTGGCAATCACTTGCGATGCGTACGTCTGGATAAGTTCACAAACATCCAAGTCGATGGCATCATGAATCCTTGGTGAGCTACACAACTTCGTAAGAATTGAGATGCCACGGGTTTCCACAATGGCCTGGCAAGACTGAACATGGTCATGGGAAAGATGCGAAAGTGCTTGCGTAGTAGCCAAGGTCAAGTCTACATCAGCATCAAGAGCATCGCTTGAGTTGACAGCTCGATCACAGAGACGAAGCAGTAATGGAATACCACCTTCAGTGAAAATGGCCTGCTGGTTGAAGGCATTTCGAAATGCCAAATTTGCCAGTGCCTGGACCGCGTGACGAACAACCTGCGGGTCATCCTCTCTATCCATGTCTGACTTTGGCTCCAACAAACTGACAAGCAGCGCAATGCTTCCATCCATTCGTCCGATGATCGCAGTATTTCGTGAGTTTCGCACGATCAGAGCTAGCGAGTGTAAAGCATTAGTCTTGACTAATTTGTCCGTGTCTGGTGATCTGCATAAATCTAAAATCGTCTGGAGCACGTTAGATGAGAGCCCCATGTACTCTTGGTTAACCTCATTCGTGTCAGGAAAAATCTTTTCGTCGAACTGCCGCCACGTTCTAGTGAACAGCAGCTTTTTCTCCTTCTCCTTTCCACCTTTAGAGCTTAAATCGTGATCGCTCTCTCCAGATATGTCGTCTATGGGTGAACTTGGATCTGCTAGCCAATTTATCTCGGTTGCTTCTTCCTCCGCGACAGCATCAAATGGCATCTTTGACGCTGACAATTTCTCCAAAACCGCATCTGATTGTGCCTTCATCCACTGAAACCACTTTTGTTTTGCCTTCCACCCCAGTGACCTAGCAGTGGCATTGGCATTCCAAGCCATTTGACCGAGGGCACGAGCACAAATTGCTCGCACAGATTGCTGAGTCGAATACCGCGCAATAGCGGCTAGCACTTCAATTCCTGCATTTTCTCGGAGTGCGTCGTTGATTTCAGGGGTAGCACCAGCTAAAATCTCGATTCCGTCGGCAAAGAAAGAAAATAGCATGTTGACATCCGTAAGGATACTCTGCGCTGCCACGCGGTGACGCCAATTCATAAGGCGCAAACCACGCTGTAGTTGCTTATGTTGTTGACGTTGTTTCGTCATGTCCTTCTGCATGTTGATAAAGTCCGTATGAGCTTCCTTAGCTGAAATCTTCATGGAGAGATTCCACATCTCGATGTTGTTGATCTTCTTGATCTGTGCTGAGATGCGGAAGTGCATGTCATTCACCTCAGCAGCGCGGCGTTTTTCAAGTGACTGGTATGCCTTCAGGAGTTCTTCATTGGCCACACGCTGGGCATGAAGCTCCCGTTTGGCTGCCGTCAGCCAATGTGTCTGTTTATCAAGCACATCGTCCAGTTCCTGTAGTCGCTTTTCAAGCTCCTCTCGAATCGTATCGTGCTCGCGAATTAGTTGCTCTCGGTCCGAACGAAACTTGAGCTTCTCTTTCCTGAGAACAGCTTTATGCTCCTCAATTTCACTTCGAAGAGCTGTGATTACCTCCTGGGTCTGCAAACGAACACTTTCGCTGGCTGCTTGGTAGTCACTTTGCAAACGATGCATTTTCATGTTCACTTCGTCGATTTGCACTTGCAATGCTGCCTTGACTTTGGTCAATAATTTGATCTGGTGCTGTAGAGCTTGCTGCTGTTCTTCATGTTGCGTCTGCAGCAGTGCCAAAGTGTCTTCTTGGCGAGATAGCTGAATGCTAGTCATCCATTCATCTGAAGTTGTGTCCTTGATGAGGGTAGAAGCAGCTAGTGCGCGCCAGCGATCCTCGCGGTCGTAGCACATCAGCAGAAACCGCCGCACTTGCTGCAGGTACTCGAGCTTGGCCTCGAATACTCGGGCATTTTCCTCATACAGCTCTCTAGATGAAAGTTCCGCATCCTCATCAGCGTCGTCTCCCTCAGCAGTACCTTGACCATCCTCCCTCGAATCTTGACCTTCTTCCATGTTATCCTCCTCTTGCTTATTGTCTATTCCTTTCTCCTTCTGCATCAGCAAGTAAAGCCGTTCAATGGTCTGGCGACAACTCTGCAGTTCGTCTACTAAAGTGAAGTTGAGATCCCATAGTGCTTGCTTCTCAGCGAACAACTTGGTTTCCTCTTTCAATTTCGCGTCAGCATAGTCACATGACCGGAGTTCAAGTGATACCAGAAGTGTCTTTGCCTCCTCTTCCTTTGCATAACGAGTTTGTAACTCAGCCTCCTGCTTCTTAAGCGATTCGACTAACTTTTTAGATTGATCTTCGAGTTCAATACGCTTCAATGGATGAGTAGCTTGCAATGGCAAAGCGTACGCATCTTCGAGCTGTTGTTGTAGCTCCTTAAGGCGGTCACGCATTTGAAATACAGACTCCTCACGAGCTGCTCGCTCCACAAGAAACCGAGCTCGCACAACTTGAGTTTGGGCTTGAAGATCCCACATACGCGTGTTCGCTTCTTTCTCCAAATCTCTTAAACGCTCAAAGAAAGGAGCATCTGCATCTCCGTAGAGAGCCAAGTCAACAGCAAGTTGCTTTTGTGACATTATCAACATCTTGTGTCGGTCCGAGAGTTTGTTTAGCTTCATGTTCCGAACCTTCTCAGCTTTGTCCCATTGTCGCCACACAAATTCGGCATCTGTAAACGCTTTCAGCTCACGTAACTCGGCTTCATCCACCTTCATCCGTGCATCATCAACAGAAACCTCAGAACTACCAGTAGTGACTGTGGCAATATTCTCCGGATCTAGTACAGCAGCAAAAGATTGAGTCACTTGCTCACTCGCAGGCGTGACCGCTTCTGTGTCCTCTGGTGTAGTTAATCCAGCTGTAATGTTTACATCGATCTCGTTCTCGTCTTTTTCATCATCTGGAAGTGGATCAACAATCAAAAATCTTCCAGCAGCTCGCTTAAGTTCCTCTTCAGTTGGTCGTGGCTGCTCCGGGGGTGGCATAGCTGCTTCCTCTAATTTTGCTATGGAATTTTCCACAGTGACCAGTTCTTCCTCGATACCCTTTTGCTGCTCGCGAATTTGGTCGCAGAGATCCCGCAATTCCGTAGCTTTAGCAGAAACTTCTTCATGACGAAGAGAGCTCTTTTCTAGCAGGTCAAATTCAAGTTTATCTGTTTCCAACACACGTGACTCCACATGCTTCATGTGTACGAACTCGGGATCTAGTCGATGGCGATCGCGTACACGCGGATCTCGAGACAATGGTGTGGATAAATACAAGCGGTCAACTCGTTGTGCCAATGCAAAGTCGCGTAGCTCTTGTTCAAACACTTGGTCATCTGCAGCGAGGGTTAGTCCCTTCTTGGCCACGGAGTCTCGAGCAAACACCGGTACGCTTGTTTTACCACTACTGGCTTGTTGAGCCTTGCGCTGTTGAGCTTCAGCTTTGGCTTTCGCTGCCGCCTGTTCCTCTTTTTCAGCAATTCTCCTCTTACGCTCAATAGCAATCACTCCGGCATCTTCTTCTTTCAAAGCTTCTTGTTCTCGTTCGAATAGTTCGCGCTGAGCTGTCAACACCTCCATAGCAAAAGACCGTTGCTTAGCAGCACTTTGTTCGACTTCCGCTTTCAATTGTTCGTATCGCTTCATTTCTGCTTCGAATCGCTCACGTGCTGGTATCGGGTCCATCGGTAAACCATCGCCGTCGTCTTCATCTTCACTCGCTTCTGACCTGCCAGAAGCTTCATGCTTTTTCTCCATAACTGCGTTTTCATCACCGCTTTCTGCTTCATCATCTGTCTCGATGCTCAGGCGTCGAGCTTCCCTTGTAGCTTCGGGATAGAAGTTTTCTAGTCCAAAGTCCTCCTCCCAATCCATAGTGACCATGTTCCAGCCAGGTGGTGCTTCGAACAACATGGCCACTGGAGCGTCCCATACACTTTCGCCAGTGATCGAATTTACGTAGTATGACATTGGATCTTCTCCATCTTCGGGATTTTCCGGTAGCACCAACTTCCACTGTGAGGCTTCTTTAAGCTGTCGACGTACATGTTCTCGTTCTACTCGCCGAGTCACTAGAGCTTCGAGCCGTTTGCGTTCTTGATCATCTGCTACATCTTTCACAAACTTTACTGCTTCGACGACAGCTACACCAGACCGGCGAGCTTCAATAGCCTTCTTGATTGGCACCAACAATGTGGGTAGTGGAACATTGTCTGGCCAAAGTCCAGAAATCCACTCTCTTTCCTCCGCCCTCTCTTCTCGCTCACACCGCAGGTTTTCCACCAGCAGCTCCACCTTCGCTTGTAAGTTATCACGTTCTAACTTGTTCTGTACCTGCACTTGTTCATGCTTTTCGAGAAGTTCTTGATGTTGCTTGAGAGCGAGGTGTACTTGTTGTTCACACTCCGTTAATCGATTTTTCTGTGTCTCTAAACGATCCGTGAGTTTTTGCTGCACCTCAGTGCATCCAATGTCGAGAACTCGAGCGATTTCAGCCGCCAGAACCGACATTTCGTGCTCCGGTTCCCCATTCTCTTCCACTTCGTCTTCTTCATTTATTTGGTCTTCATTAGGGCGATCCTTCGGTGTATCAACGTCTTCCTCCTCGATTTCACCTCCACTTAAATCAATCTCGTACGCTTCATCATGATCTTCTTCATCTGACCCCGCATCGCCATCAAACTCATCTTCATTGTCCTGGTCTTGGCTTCCGTCACCTTCTTCTGTCACGAAGACTTCGCTTTCATCTGAGCTCATGATCTCAACGCTCCAATTTACTCTTCAAATAGCCGCTAGATCGATCTGTCCGGTGGCTTTTCATCATCGATGCGATGAAAATAATGTCCTGGTGTCGAGATCCAACGGAAAACTGGGGTTTACCAGCACAAAGGCGGATTAGTACACGTACTTGCGTAGATTTATCCCCTGGATAGTGAACAGAAATGACCAAAAGAAAGAAGTCTCCGAGGTAAAAGTACCTACACACGTCTCATGCCGAGTGAGACGGTGGTGTTCCCAGGAATAGCTGATGTTGGTGGTCGAAGTCTTGAGGATGAGTTTGGATTTGGCCTTCGTCCTCGTAGCTTTCCATTGTTAGCGGAACCCAGACAGCAACTTACTTCCACGTGCAGCTATCAAGACTCCAGGCACCATGAAGCTCAGCCGATCTCGTGCTCTCAGTGTGTGCACCAGTCTCGTGCTGGTCACGTCCGCTTCGGCTGCTTCTCTCACGGCCGTCGGAGTCTACGACGACGACTCGTGCTCCGGTGCCCCGCTCCAAGTTGTGTTCAGTCCTACAGCAACCGACTGCAGAAGTCGCCGCTCTGACGGTGGTTGCGCCCTTGAAGCGAAGGACATTGGGCTCTTTGCAACGGGCAACTGCACCGACGACCCTCGCGAGTTCTCTGCTGCTACGTTCGGCGACTCGCCCTACATCTTCGTGGAAATCTACGCTCCTGACACCGACTGCGCGAGTCTGGAAGGAGTCGCCGCCTACCGCATCGACAGCGCCTGCCATCGAACTGTCGACGCTGGCACGAGCTTCCAAGTGAATTGGGACGACGTGTCGCCGTCGTTCAAGCTGTTTGCAGATGGTTCGTGCAGCTCTACGCCCGTGCTGCAGTTCGATCTGGCAGTCGACAGCAACGAGTGTCACGGTGGCAGCATGAAGCTCCAGGTGATGAACGCATAGGGATCAATGTGGTAATAAACGTACTTGGTATTACTAGTATTAATAGTTGCAGTAGTGCATGTTGAAGTGGGAAGGGTGTGTTTGTGTGTGAGGTTTTATGTGTTTGATGGCGCGATTCAATTGGGTGAAATGTATATAACCTCGGTCTAAAGTAGTAAATACTGAAAACGTCCGTGCGCCATCCATTCGCTCAAAGGCTCCCGCTTCCCTTCGGCCGCGATCATTATCCATTCTGCGGAGAAGAAGGTACGCTCGGCTGGAGGCTTAAAATAGCTGCTCTTTTACTCACTCGGGTCTTATTCTGCAGGTAATTCAACCATGGGCAAGGAAAAGACTCACATCTCGCTGGTCGTGATTGGCCACGTCGACGCCGGCAAGTCGACCACCACCGGTCACTTGATCTACAAGTGCGGCGGTATCGACAAGCGTACCATCGAGAAGTTCGAGAAGGAGGCTGCTGAGCTCGGCAAGACCTCGTTCAAGTACGCCTGGGTGCTGGACAACCTGAAGGCCGAGCGTGAACGTGGTATCACGATCGACATTGCCCTGTGGAAGTTCGAGTCCCCCAAGTACTTCTTCACGGTCATTGACGCCCCTGGCCACCGTGATTTCATCAAGAACATGATCACGGGTACCTCGCAGGCCGATTGCGCCATTCTGGTGGTTGCTTCGGGTGTGGGTGAGTTCGAGGCTGGTATCTCGAAGGAGGGCCAGACCCGCGAGCACGCTCTGCTTGCCTTCACCCTGGGTGTGAAGCAGATGATCGTCGCCATCAACAAGATGGACGACTCGTCTGTCATGTACGGCCAGGCCCGTTACGAGGAGATCAAGTCTGAGGTCACCACGTACCTGAAGAAGGTCGGCTACAAGCCCGCCAAGATCCCGTTCGTGCCTATCTCGGGCTGGGAGGGTGACAACATGATTGACCGCTCCAGCAACATGCCGTGGTACAAGGGACCTTACCTCCTTGAGGCTCTTGACAACCTGAACGCCCCTAAGCGTCCGGTTGACAAGCCGCTCCGTCTGCCTCTTCAGGATGTGTACAAGATCGGCGGTATTGGCACGGTACCGGTCGGCCGTGTGGAGACCGGTGTCATCAAGCCTGGCATGGTCGCCACTTTCGGCCCCGTGGGTCTGTCGACGGAAGTCAAGTCCGTTGAGATGCACCACGAGTCTCTGCCCGAGGCTGTCCCTGGTGACAACGTCGGCTTCAACGTCAAGAACGTGTCGGTGAAGGAGCTGCGTCGTGGTTTCGTCGCTTCGGACTCGAAGAACGACCCCGCTAAGGGCACCCAGGACTTCACCGCCCAGGTGATTGTGCTGAACCACCCTGGCCAGATCGGTAACGGCTACTCGCCGGTGCTTGACTGCCACACGGCCCACGTTGCCTGCAAGTTCAAAGAGATCACGGAGAAGATGGACCGTCGTTCGGGCAAGGTGCTCGAGACTGCCCCCAAGTTCGTGAAGTCGGGTGATGCCTGCATGGTCATCCTCGAGCCCTCGAAGCCCATGACCGTCGAGTCGTTCCAGGAGTACCCGCCTCTGGGCCGTTTCGCCGTGCGTGACATGCGTCAGACGGTTGCCGTCGGTGTCATCAAGTCGGTGACCAAGAAGGAGGCTGGCGCTAAGGGCGGTGCCAAGAAGAAATAAGCAGTGACAAGTCGCCTCGGTGATTAGTCGTGCTGGTTCTCGCTTTATCTTTCTCTCCGTGAATTTGCTGGAGTTTGATGCCTTTGTGTGTTGAGCGACGGCAGCTTCTGCAGTTTGAATAACCATCAGAAAAATAGAAAGGCTTCCTTGCTCTTTTTCCTAAACTTTGTCTTCGTTAGTTCTCGTTTTCGCTTGTTCTCTAGTCTGTCTACGCAGTATTTTCTTTTGCGTACAAGCTTGAGTTCAATGTATTCACTTCATGACAGTTGAAAATTTCTGCAGGAAGAGCTGAAATCATGCTTTGAAGATTCAAGCATCTCACTGTTTCATCACATTGTTGATGGTCTTTAACGTGTGCTTCCAGACGATATTCTTGAGTTTGTTGGTGTGATATTTCGTCTTTGACAGAGGTTCTCCACGCTCACCCAGCAGCTTCCAGCCAGTGGCAAACTCAGGTCTCGTCAGAGTGGCGACCAAATACTCAGCACATCGTTCCGGCGAGTGCGCTGCGACTACCGCAAAGGCTTTGGACGGAAGTCTCACGTACCACGGGCACCGATTGAGTAGCCCCGTATTCACGAAACCTGGGTAGATGTGCATGAAGGACGCGTTCGGTGCGTGCTCCGACAAGGCCTGAGCCATGAGATCCCTACAAACACAATTAACATCAGCAAACAACGTGCATTAACACTGCAGCGTATTGGTCACGTACGAGTAGAGCGTCGTTGCATCAGCGCAGTGCTTGATTGAGTAGGTCTTTTTGAGATCCAAGTCGTCAAGATGAGGAGCCCCACCTCGACCAGCTCCCAGTACATTGAGTACACGAACTCCTGGTCGATTGAGCACTTCCAGCAAGTCGTGTACCAGCATGAACCTGCAACTGAGCGTCAGTGTCAACTATTTCTTAATTCCCGTTGCAACCCACCGTCCGTAGTAGTGCGTACTCATCTTAACATCAAGGCCCTCCTTGGTTTCGGTGCGGCCATTGAGCGACAATATGCCGGCAGTGAGGACGATCCAGTCGAACTTGGTGTCCTTGTGTCTCGTGGTGAACTCGCGTACCTCATGCAACAGCGACACGTCGAGACGTTCGTAGATCACCTCGAGGCTCGGGTTTACAGACTGGATGGACGCCACCAGGTTTGGAGGACACCTCCGTGAGCAGAGCGTCAACTTGTCCACCATGGACGCCAACTTGTGTGCCACTGCGAGGCCGATGCCCGCTGAGGCGCCAACAACTAACGCGTGCTTGGCCATCTCTAGTGGAAAAACTGATTGTGACAGGCCTTCTTCTCTTGCAAGCAAATCTCTGCGAAATGTGGTGCCAAAGTACATGGACTCGTTAATCATGTTGAAGGGGAAGTCAATTGATACCACCGTATTCGTCTACTGCTGGTACGTCTCACAATGTTGCAGTGCACCGAGCATGCCTGACTGGACCCCCCAATAGTGGAGACGGCGACGCAGTAAACTACCAGTGAACAACTTGGGCAATGGAGTAGACCCCAGATCAATTAGACACTCGGAGTAGATATTCTCGGCATCACCAAACTTGTTGAGCACTGTACGTGGCAGCCGTGGTGTCATGTGAGTGGGAAGCGCGTTGAACATGTTGTTCCATCGAGTGTTGGGAATTTCCTTGATGCCTTCTGGGTATGGATCCAGGAGTGCCTTACCGTTCACGTACAACATTTCAGGGTCTCGGTCATCCACTGGCATGTAATGTAGAATACTACCACAAAGAGTGTTGGGGTGTATCTCCATGTCTCGATTAGGAGTTGACGACACTCCACTGACTCCCCACGGCGAGAACGAGTACGGCACATGTGCCATCTCGAATGCTAGCCAGAACGTCTCCTTGTCACCAAAGGAATAACGGAAGCGGAAGCGCTCTTCAGTGATAAACCAGAGCATAATGTCCATGACAGTCTGTCCCGCACGCTCCTTATCCACCAAAACTAGTGACGAGTCCATTTCGTGACACGTTTTACCAGTGTAGGCAAAGGACTCCAGCACTTGCTCCGACGGAGAGTTTCCTCCCGTCACATTGAACCGGCCGTAGTCGAATGTCGCGAACAGCTTCTTCAAATAATGCTCGTCTTCGTCCATCCCATTGACATGCTCGTAGCAATTCGCGTGTACTCGATCATAAAAGAACGTCGTGCCCGTCGTCTTGTATGGCATCAACTCCCTCAATGTAGCAGGATCCTTGACACTGATATCATCCACATCCATGAGCATAACATGGCGAACATCAGTGTGATACATGGCCAAAGGTTTGATCCACCAATTGCGGAATTTGTCGGCCATTTCCTGACTGAGAACTCGTTGCTCCACCAGATCTCCACACACATCCACGAGCTCAAGTCTGTCGTCCACACTGAACAGCAGCTTCTTAGACGCCTCTGAGAGCTCGGGCCCACAGTGATACACTTGCACGAGCTCTTGGTTCCCCAGACACCGCAACTCTCGGATCAGAGACACGCCCATAGCCACGACACCATTGTGCATGCATGTGACGACTCCTCGATCCCGTTTGACGCTCAGATCGAACTCTTCTCCTCGCTGGTAGAACTGCGACTTGGGGTGCAGCGTCCCATCCACGAAGCTCGTGTGGTGTCTTAGAAAAGAGGCGATGGGACGGTCGGAACCAGCAGCGACTTGTCCTCCGTCCGTCGTGAGTGTCATGAGCAGCCCATAGACCAGGAGCAGCGGCATCAATAGGAGAAGCCAGCGCTGGTTCCTTATCACCGCCTTAGCGAGTGTAGACGTCGAGTTGGCTCTCGTCTTCTTAGCCATCGGCGCGTCGGTTCCTACCAGGGAGAATAAATGCAGATAGGTGCGATATTAGTTTAATCGAGGTAGTATATGGAGATTAATCCATTGATGTCGTCAATTGCAGTGTGATCAGGTTAATGAGGAATAGATTTGGAGAGAGATTCTACATGCAGATGCACCAAGTACTTGGTTATGAGGGACAATTACTACAGGACACAACTTGGATGACAAACACTCTTGCTCACTTCAACTTGACCTACATTCGGGTCCCAAGACGCGCCTTCTCGCTCGGATGGCTTCGACTCCAGGCCCGCCACCCGCGACACGAGACCATGGACACACAGGCGTGGCTTCTGTGCGTTTGCGACGTACTGCTGGTCTAAAACCTGGCGAGTCTGCGAAAACTGTGGCTTCAAACCAAGATACTACTGGCCATGACAGTCGCCAGTCTGCCCGTCAAACAGCAGGAACTAGAATCAATCGCCCTCGCGATCTCTTTGCTTTCCAGCGTCCTCGTCGAGAGCAACTCGAGTCGGATGTCACAGTTGCAGCACTGCAGGAGAACGTGTCAGCTCTTACACTAGTCAACAAGAGAGAAAAGGCACTGTCAGCCTCGTTGAAAGAGCAAGTGACTCAACTCATGGAGACTCTGGCCAAGCTGAATGGTGGGGTTCTACTGTGAAGTTGGGAGATTGGACTGATGGAAATTGTTTGCTGTAGAGACTCGCGAAGCCGAGAACATTGAACATGAGAAGACACCTGTAGTTCA
>VOQZ01000019.1:0-64366 GCA_008079305.1 Phytophthora palmivora | reverse complement strand
CCAGCAATTTGGGTCATATTCTTAGCTATGATACCAACAAGAGTTCATTACTAAGTGAGGACCGTGGTGTTGTGCTACCTGATCGCATCTCCAAGCTTCGGACACAAGCTTCATTTTCCTCGGACCAGCTACTAGCTTTTGAAGCGTCTGTGTCTTTGCTTGAGAGCTCTATCACGAAATAGACACATGACAACTTCGATGACTTCAAACTTGGATCGGCGTAATTCTCTTCCTCTTCTTGTTAGTAGCAGCAGGAGTCTTGGTTACCACAGGTGTCTTCATCTTCGTGTATTTGAAATAAAGCAGCGGACGCACAGTACTCTCACTCGTGTTGGCCAGACCACGGTGCCACACGCGGTAGTCCATGACGATAGGTGTCCCCGCTTCCACACACGACGTGATGCTCGGTAGATCTTGATAACCTTCAAACGCGGTTCCACGACTTCCATTGTCATGAATATGCGACTTTGTCTTCATTTCGGTACCTCCAGTCTCGTTCGTGATAGTCACCAGCGGCACGAACACATTGAGGCGATCCACTACACAAACTCAAAGTTAGTCATTCTACAGACCACAACTTTTTCTACTATCTCACCAGGTTCTTGCACTTGTTGATTATTATGAACACCATCCAAATGCCAGTTCTGATCACCATCTCCCGGTCGTGAAAGCACACAACCAATGTACTCAAGGTGGTATTTGTCTGGTGCGAAGAGCTCTTTTAGTATTGGTTGCCAAGTTGTAGCCATCTCCTGGAGTAACTTCATGTCCACAGATTGCACAGTCGTCACTGAGGGACGAGTCTGGAAGGCTGAAGTGCTTAATTGCATGTCGATTCGACCACCTTCACGCACGTAAAAGCCTGAAAGACGTTCAGCATTTTCACGCACTTTTAGGTCCAATTGCTGGTTAGCAGCTTCAGTCAGGAATTCCTCATACCGGTGAAGTACTTGAGTTCGTAGTTGCTTCACGAGGGACGGAGATGCTCCATACGTTTCGATAGGTAACGCTACGAAGCCATCGGTATGGACACTATGGGCTAATTCACTAGCATTCATGGTCTCCGATAACTGGAAGGAGCTGAATGATACTTTGTTCTATAGAACTGCATCGAAATGATTGTGTCTAATACAATGCAGGACTCGAAAAAAAGTATTATCTTATGACGCGACTTTCACAACAATGCAAAACTTTAGCGATGCGACTGTGAACGCACCATACCTGCGTCATCTTCGTCTTCTTTGGACGGATTGGAAATGAACGAGAAATTTGGTTCCGTGTGGCGATCATCTTCGTAGTCATCGCTAGATTCCACGTTCTCACTGACTTCGTGTGGAGACGGCAGATACACGACCTCACTGGAGGATTCTGTCTTCTCAGACTTATCCGAGTCCTTCTCCTCGTTATTTTCTTGGTAATTGACGCTCACGACTGTGCGAATTTCCGACACACCGACGTCCTTTTGGTTGGTAAGATAAGTCTTCAAGTCCAAACCGAGGAACTTGCCCAACGCAGACACGAACAACCGCTTGCTACGCTGACAAGCAGGCCACATTGTGGCAATTCGCACGCACGTGTCGAGGAAACCTCTAACATTTGAGATCGTTCTTGAACATCTTGGAGACTCGGTGGGAATAGAGTGCGGCGTGGGAACTTGACTGCTGCAAGCTGGTTGTACGTCGACTCGCACTCTGGGCATTGGATGCTGCGAGGACGAGTTAGTAGCTCGACCAGCTCGGCACCGGCTGATATTGACGGCTCATCGTCGATTCCAGTCAAAGTGCTCTTGCGAGATGGAAGTCGGCCACGACAGGTCTTGAGCACCTCCAGGAGACGTTTACGGAGTAGGAAGAAGCTCTGGAAACGCTGGATGCAGCGCCCACGTAGTTGTAGCTCGGCGATTGCAATGTCCATTGTATAGCGCACATGTTTGGACTCGGTGGGACCACGGACGACATAGAGACCCGCAAACTGCACCATTTTGTCCTGGCCGTTCAGATAATGACTCTCGGGCATGCAACCCCCCAACACGGCCGCCGACGCGCTAATCTCGCGTGCTCGGACGTCTGTTGCGACTTTCTGCGCAATGGCATGCTCGAGTTGCGTGCTTGTCGTCGAGTCTGGCTCCTGACTTGGGTTTGAACTGAGTGCAGCCGTCGTAGCGGTACTCAGCGGTTGAATGGTGTCTACGACGACAGGCATGATATTGTGCCTTGAGCAAAGAGAGAGAGAGAGGAAGTGATTGAGACAGCACGACTACAAATTACTATGTATGCGAAGCTCTCGTTCTGCGTGGCTCGAATTGTAGTTGTGTGGTGCCGCTCGGCAGAGGCAGGACGCCTCGATGCCTTTCCACGGCTCAAACACCACGCCTTCCTGTTGTCCAGCTGGGCGTTGCAAGTGACAAGTGAATCGATGACCAGCTCAGAAAGCGGCATAGAGCCGTGAAACGACAGACTTTCGCCGCTTGCTTGTACTTGGTCAGCGGCATCTGGGCCCAAAAGCAGAAAACTATCGACGTTATACCTTTGCAGCAGAGACTAACTTCTACATGGGCAGTAAGCAGTTGAGGTCAGTTGACGTCTCTTCGACAGACTCCTAGCCGTCTCTTGAGGAAGCTTAGTCGTTTCCATTGCAACCCTCTGAGGCATTCGCAGGTGATCGAGGAATTGCTCATGCTACAGTGAGTTGGTGGTGTCGTACGACTCGTAGTGACGATCTCATTTGCTGGTAACAATGTAGCCATTTGAAAAGTGCAAGTGTATGTTGCAGTTTGAAACGGTCGTGACACAGCAGCGTCGCATTCTGAAGTTTGACGAGATACCAACAAGAACAAATGAAACACAAAGTTATATGCAAGTGGCTAGTTCCCCGTCACGTCCTGCAAATATGATACACGCGCCACCAAGAGACGCGACTCCTTTTTCCCATTCACCCACTGCGTCAGTTGCTGCATCGCCAACCAGCGTCTTTCAAAGCGACTCGGCCGTGCGACGTCTTCCTGGCACTGCTTCCAAGGTCCTTTCACGAGCTCATTTCAGACTGGAAAAGAGCTGCAGAGTCTCGTCCTCTTCAGACGCCCAAGAAGTCCATGGCAGAAGACAGCGCTTGCCGCGTGCGCACCGTCACGGGCTTGGCGTCCTTTGGGTTCACAGTCGGGTCCAAGAACCCATTGGCCGCGTTCTGCTGGGCACGTTGCGAGTCCGACTGCAGACTGCGCACAATCACAGCTTCATGTTTGCGCTTCTCACTCTCCTCCCGTCGCACCTGCTTCTCAATGTCATATTTCTTCTGGTGCATACGGTACAGCTCCTTCTCGGCTCGACGAAGTCGCTCTTCTGCCATAGATCGACGTCGCGTTTCCTCTTCAAAACGTGCTTCCCAGGACTTAAGCTGCTCTTGCAACGCCGCTTTCTCCTGTTGCCATCGTCTATCATAAAACCATCATATCGTTATGAGAATGTTATGAACTAGGTGAAGTACAGTAACTGATCTCATACTTTTCGTCCTCGGCTTTCTGAGCGTCGAGTGTGATGCGATCAAGCGCCTCCTGCTCGAGACGCCGCTCCAGGTCTTCGTTCACGTACTCGAGATCGTTCTGACGTCTCGCCTGCGCCTCCACGAAGCGCTTGGCGTCTGCCAGTTCGTTCTGCAGTCTCTGTACCAATTGACTGTCATTACGGTGCTCGCGCTCGAAGAGCGGCACACTGTCCATGTCTGTGCGAGGGCCGAATGAATTACCCCAGTTGCCCCCCGGAGCCTGCGTGCCTAACATGGGTCAGCCTCGTCCTATCGCTGACTGGCCGGAATTAGTTTTGCGGTGGCGGTCTCCGATCGGGTTGTTGACGTGTCGTATCCCGCTGTAGAGTATCTGTTTGCAATTTGAAACGCTTTGAGGTCTAATTACCTTTGATATTTTATCAGTACTTGAAGTAATTTGACTGTAAATGCACTTGATAAATTCATGTACCTGTAACAAATATTACGTAAACCATCAATTAATAAAAGCGCGTAAACGGTAGGGATGCAAGTGTTCTGGTGCAGGTTGCTGTGCAAAGCAAATGCAGCCATCGCTACAAACTCGCTCAAGTGGAAGACACCTGGCCAAATCTAGTGAGAACAACTACTGGATGTCTCCTTCTTCGGCGAGAAGGGTCCGGTTTGGAAATATTTTGTCGCTTCCTTCCTTCTTCCGACTGAAGTGGTGACCAGTGGAACATCTTCCTTCAGCTCTGACTCACTCGATGATGGCCAAGATGTCACCTGCACGTCAACTGATATGTTTCAAGTTATGAGTGATAAGCACTTCCTTCTTGCCAAGACGTTCTTGGAATAAAAACTTCTTCAACATGCAGGCAAATCTCGCTCAAGTCGCTGCGACGGTAGGATGGGTAGCACAGTGTAGCCATTTGAGTTCGCACGCGAACGTTCCGACATGTTGCAGTCAGCTTACAACTTTTCGTCAGAAGTAGCAACTTGTTTGTTCAGGTCTCAGTGCACCGATCGGTACCCTGGATGTTAAACCAGCACACCGTAAATTTTAGTGAAAATTGCGATGACTAGCAGCATTTTTGTCGTCGCCAAACATGGTGTCGACCGAAACGGTGCCCTACAATACCAACGTTAGACAAGATTTGTCTGGCACCCGGTGCCCCATCATCGCAACAAACGTACCATCGGTGCATACCGTGCACCATCGAAAGTGCGACCATGAGTTCGCACAGCTGTCATTAACGCCACACTTTCATCTTGCTGCTGCGCAGCTTGGTCACCCACGCACAACTTTCGTATCTTTTTGTAAATCAAACGCAAAAGCGCTACACCAAGGCACAGAGCAGCAATCAGATCTTGCCAAAAACCTTCGCACTCGAACGTGAACCACGAACATTCGACACAAGACGAAGCACCTGATGCAGCATCAGCTCCAGACGGACATAACTTACAGATTTCCAGTCCTTCCTTCGCCGCAAACGTCCCTCGAGGACATGGCTTGCAATTTAACGCACCACTTGTCGAAGAGTATGAACCCACTTCGCATGGTAAACACACGCGTTCCTTCTCACTAGTGACCGAGAAAAAAGTACCTGGAGCACACGCGACCGCGCGCGTCGATTTAAACGGGGGTTCAACTATCGATATGTTGATCATGTTGAATAACAACGCCCCATCGAACAGATTCCTGCGACCGAATGTGCGTACCAGAGCTTCTTGGAACGACTTCGACCTCACCAGATCTACAAGTTGGTCGGTCTCGCTCTTGTCTCTTACTTTACCAGAACTTGATCCGTTGAGCTCGTCAAGTAAATCCTCCAACGCACTTTCAGCAGCTTCAGCTGCTTGATGAACGCCATCACGAACTTCCTTCTGTAGACTGTTATCAGCTTGTGTCTTACTCAACAATGCAGTTGTCATCTCTGCAGCAACAACGATCTGAGTCAGCTGTGTCGAACTGGAAATCACTTGTAACATATGCAAGTGGTATGTCGAGCCCGAATAGCTTGTCAGCATGTCTGCCCAAGCCCGAACAAATTCATCGATTGGCGATTCAAGCTCATCCTTGCCGTCAAGTAGATTCTGTTGCTCAATACCCACTACATTCAGAGCTAAGCGAGGCCATTCCACATATTCGTACACCTCTCCAGACTTGGCAAGACTGCATTCAACCCCGCCTGGCAAAAAGCTGAAACTTGGGGCTTGGCACGGAGTACACATTATCCTGCCACTTACTGCAGCAACATGGTTTGGGGGACACGGTTCCGCTCGGGTTGCCCCTTCAAACTGGACAAACGAACCAGGACGAGCCTTCTCACATGATGCAGAGCCTTTGCTGGTTGCAAAACTCCCTCCAGGACAAGATAAACACTTTCGAGACCCACCAGTCGAAGCAAACGTCCCTGGTACGCATGGCTGACAGGTTCTCCACTTACCATTGTTGAAAGTCCCTGGGTTACATTTCACTGCTGTCGCCAACGTTTTATATCCGAATCCAGGAGCTGCAACGCCAAGGCACTTGCCCTCACCAAAGTCCTCAGTGACTGTTCCATTCTCACACTTGCCGCATCCAGTCTGCGCTGCTACTCCCGAGAATGTGCCTGGACGACAAAGTACGCATGTCCTTGCCTTGAGATCATTATAACTGCCTGGAGAACAGGGTGTGCACTTCGAATGACCCTGCTGCGGTGCGATATGTCCAACTGGGCAAACTTTACATCCCACCGACCCAATCACGTCTTGATATGTACCTTTCGGGCACATCAAACACTCTGCCTCGCCCTCAGCGTTCACATAGGTGCCCATTGGACAAGGCGTACACACGATTGCTCCCTCTTTGATTGAAAACGTTCCGACGGCACACATAGTACAATTCATGGATCCATGTTCAGCTGCAAAATACCCGGGGTAGCATGGATCACACGATGTTGCTCCAACTCCGGCCGTAAATGTTCCTGGAGGACATGGCGTGCAAGTGGTTAAACCGCTATCGTTCGCAAATGTACCAGGGAGGCAGAATCTGCAGGAACTAGCACTTTTGATGGATGCAGTGTCCGGGGTCGAACCTGCTGGGCACGGCCGACACTTTTGATCTGTCGTAGCGTTCGAGTATGAGCCGTCAGGGCATGGTGTACAGAGATCGACTCCTTCGCTTGCTGGTACCATGAATCGCCATTGATCTTTAAATCCTGTCTTTTGTTGATGGGATGCTTGTCCAGTGGACTTAATGGTATAACCATCACCACAGAAGCAAGTGAGGTTGCTCCTGAGCAGCACAAGAGACATTGAGCACATAAAGGCATTTCCTTCAAAGTCGGCAGGCTTCACAAACTGAAGTCTAAATACATTTGATGTCAGTGTTAGACCGCATCAGAGATACGAAGTTGTTCTTACAATGACAATGGGAGTTTTGGAACGAGTCCACCGAAGCTGTTACTGTGGACATTACTTTATGGTATGAAGAAATGTTAGCACTTTAATCGGTAATAGCAATGCCGACGAGCATTGAACTTACAACCGTTGCAATGCTGACTGGTTTGATATTACCGGCAGACCCCCCGCAAGAAAATTGTTGGAAACGTCGCTGCCAGCACGAGGAAGTGAAAGTTCTATGAGAACAGCATCAGGCACAAGTAGAAACAACAACCGCTTACAAGAAAACAAGAGAAGAGTTCTCATCGGGGTCATGGGGATCTTCTCGCCCCCACAGCGAAAGCTGTGGTGGAATAGTTCCCGAAAGCAAATTCGATGATATATCACTGTTAATAGCAAGCAAAAACGTCAGTGGCATCGCTTCCATCTCAGACTATAGCACTTACAAAGACTCCAGGAATTGAAACACTGGCAGCTCGGGCAATTCTCCATGAAATTCATTGTGGCTGATGTTGCTGGTTGGCAACAATATCATCAAATCAATTGACAACGCTTCCGATTTCACAAATGCAGCGCACTCTACATGTTTCGCAAGAATTTGCTGGCAAACAAGTTTCTCGGTAATTCCAGCGCAAATTTGTTGTCTGACAAGTGCCTGTTTGGTGGTTGCAGACCACGTCAAACGAAACAGTAATGGGATGACAAGATGACACTCCTCAGTGCGTACAAGTTTTGAAGCCGATGAAATGCGTCGAAAAAGTTTAGAGTTGATGCTGTGAGACCATTACCAGACAGGTTGCTGCAGTAACATGAGCGAACTGTTAGCATGTTTTCAACTAACCAACCCTTTCAATAGGACTCCTTACATTAGCTCGAGGGCATCATTACCAGCAAAAGATGACGAAATATCCCCCGTTAGGAGGTTTTGTTCGAGGTTTAACAGCCGTAGCATGGTCATTTCTCCTAACCAGCCAGGGAATCTTCCATAAAGGTTGTTTCTCGATAGATCTCTATTGTCAGCATCCCACGAAACCTGCTGTTAGTCTATTACTTGTCAATTACCTGACGATAGTCAGCGCACAATTGCTCTAGCGATACCATAACGCTCAGATCAAGTGAGGTCAAATCGCAATTCAAGAACTCTCCAGGAAGATAGCTACAACAACCCAATGTGTGAGTCATTATAAAACAAATTAGGCGACTTACATGTGTGTCACCGTTGTCGGGTCTGTGAAAGCACTACAACGGAGCCCTTCCCACGGCCACAAAAACTCCACCATGTTTTCTTTAACGTTCTTGTTGACGTGAAGTACACGACCAGTGCATGGATGAGTTGTTACGCCACGCGGACACAAGATCTCACCTTCACTTGGATCTGCGTCGTTGTCACCAGTGCACCACGTGCGCATGGCAGCAGATCCTGGTGTGCGGCAATCCCGGTACATCTGCAATAAAACATTTATCTCACTCGACGCCAAAGGATACGTCTGATCAACTGGCTTCGACACAGCTCCATTCACCGGCACATCACTGCTTGCTTGCTTCGATAGCTCTTCCAAGTCGATGAATGGTGAAAGCATGTCCATGATTTCATCACTTTTGCATACAACGATAAACTTGAACACCACAAGGATCAGCGCCAAGCTTGTTGTCCTCGCCAGCAACTTCCACTCAGTCATGATCGATCTCTGTTGGCGATGGTCCTGCGCTAAGCTCCCTGGAAAATATAAGAAGAAAGGCAGAATGGAAACAAACTGCCATTCGCATATAAGACAGGCGCAAATTGTTGTATTACCTTGCACGGTGATTGTTGCTTGATCGTCTCATGGACGATTGGGTCTGTAAAGGTACATTGGGGTGTCCTAGAAACATGAGAGCAAAGTAAACCACAAACTGCTCCATCGATACTGCCCCATTTGCGTTTCTCCTTGTCAATCCGTGGCAGTAGATCGTAGTTCAGTGATACACGCGAGCCTAAGAGTGCGTAATTGGGCTAATGGGCTCTGTCAGTGGTCTGGTATCGCGTTTCAGCTGGAAAGGTTTGTCTTCTGGAACAGGACGCGCATGGAAAATCATCTCTTTACGACGCAGGCGCTTGATTTCCTCCTCTTTTAACTGCTGTTCCTGCTGCTCTCGCTGTTGACGAAATGCTTCTTCTCGTTCGTGACGCTCTTTTTCAGCAGCTTCGAAAACGGCGCGTTCCGCTGCTCGATTTTTAGTTGCCAGCATGGGGGACTCTGTCTGAGTGAGGGGCCTGGTATTGGGCACTTCTTGAATACTGTCAGACTCGAACACGGGCATAGGTTTTGCGCGAAACGAGCCTGACGCCGACTTTATAAGCTGTTCTTCCTCACGGCGTTTTTGCTCCACACGCTCGCGAGCGTGTTCGAGATAGCGCTCGCCTGGTAGATCGAATGGCTTCACTTCAGTAAGAGGCTTCGTAGAGCCCTCGAACCTCGCAGGCGTTGAAGTCACATGCATGGGTTTCGCTTTGAACTGACACTGCTTTTCTCTCTCCTCCTCCTCAGCTTCGATCTTGCGACGGAAATTCTCTTGATACTCCCGATGGAGCTGGATGCTCTTGAGTGGTGGTGTTTCAGGAATCACAGGGCGACGAACAGGGGGTGGCACAGACTTTTGCTGTGCGGTCTGGCTTGCCTGGCGCGCTTTCAAACGTTGTTCGCGCTCTTTGCGGAGGCGCTCCATTTGGGCAGAAACGGAGCCAGCACGTTCCGAGGCGCTTGGACGGGTTACTGAACGCGCACTTGTCGACGTTTTCGTTGCCATCGGCTGAGTTAATCGTGCTTTACTATCCGATTTTGCAGGAGAATAACGAGGGTAAGACTTCGGCTCTAGAATGCTTTTGTTCAAGGGGCGAGCGTGGAACTTTTTGGCCAGCTCTTCCGCGTCATGATCTACAATCTCAACAGGTCGGCGATGAGTTGCTGCTCGTCGACTGGTTTCTAGCTGTGGGGTTATTGGCTATCCAAATTATTACAAGTACATGCACAATGCACAACGTTACATACGCAGCTACCATAAGTGAACGGACCGCGACATGAAAAATACCTGAGTAACACCACCACTTTTCGAGCGAGTGTAGCTCGGTGCAGACTTTTCCTGCTCACGTGATACCGGAGCTGGAGGTGGACGTTGAGCTGCACGCGAAGCTGTGTGAAGTTGAGGGGAGTGTGCAATCTAGGATCACAAAATAATTCACACGTTAATTCGTGTACTAGTGCACCCATCGTTCACAAGTTCTTACCGTTACGGTATGTCGAGTTTCTCGATGTGGTGGCAGTGGTAGAGAAAAATCACGTGTAAGAAGTTTCTCTGCAGCAATTGGTGGTCGAGCCTTATCTTGTCGGGAGTCACTACCGTCAATTCCACTGTGAAAGCGTCGTACACGATTATCGACCTCGAAATGCGGGGTCTGCGGTATCGTGAGCTGTTTTGTTGATCGTTGATGCACGTTAGTTGGTGGTCGCTGCACCTTTGTTTTCTCGTGAAACTCTCGAATCTTGAGTTTTTCTAATTGTAAATGCAGTCGCTCTTCTTGAATTTTCAGTAGCTCACGACTCGTGCTACTCATACGTGATGGATCATTCGGGTTCGATTGTCGGGCTTTGGTGTGCAGCTTGGGGGCTCTAGGTCGAGTCACACGATGTGGTTTGTCCTCCACAGGGATATCTTCCATGTAATTTTCCTCTCTCATCCTTTGCTCTGCCTGTAATCGTCTCAAGTACGATTGTGTTGGTTGCATTAACTTGGACGAAACTCCACTGTCAGCCGAGAACCTGCTCTTGGTCGATCTAGGTGCCTGTAGTCCACTATCACCTGTTGATTCTGATACTGCTGGTGACATTCTGCTCGTTCTCAACGCTGCAGATGACGAAGATGTCTGTGAACTTTGTGGAGAAAAATGTCCATGCGTCGAACTGTGTGTAGAAGTGTCCAATTCATGGAGCAAATAAGAGGACGTAGCTGAAGACTGAGATGACGAAGCATAGTGTCTAAAAACCTCCTCAAAGCTCTCCTCTCGATCATCGAGCAAATTGCTCCTGTTCAGGACTGTCTCAACGTCTTCCTCCTCCTCTTCAGGTCCTGCCATGGTTGTGTCCAGCATTGCCTTGTCTTCCATCACTTTGTCCTGATGACCCTCCAATGTGTGATTATTACCTGCTTCAGCTTCATAATATTTACTCAACGTCCTATTAACAGTTGTCGGAGGATCTGTGGTACTTGATAAGCTCTTCTGGTCCGTGAAAGGTGATGCCTTGGACGTGGCTGCAGACGGCACTGGAGACGAGAAATATCCGTCGGCATTGTTGACGTAACGTCGCTCCAGCGCTGGGTTCTTGAGGTCGTAGTAGGATGGGGCGTTGAAGTGGAAGTCTTCGTCGTCGTCCTCGTCCTCTGGCGCGTCTGTCTCGGGCTCTGCGCTCTGCGGCACACGCTGGTTATTATCTGCATGTTCCTCGGGCTCCGACGCCTCCATTGTCGTGTCCAGCAGCGTCGCCATAGCGCAGAGACGAGCACCAAGCGACGGCAAGTGCGCGCAATGCGGAATAGCAGTTCAAAATTCAAAGTCGCTTGCTACAATCAACGGTATCAATATATAAAGTCAAAGTTGTATACTTTATCGTGAAACGATAACTGGTATAAAAGCGAGTTTAGTGTTATAAGAAGGTATCATATATGGAGAGTATCATGTTTCGTTGCTTCAGATAGATAGGCTGTTCTGCAGGTCCGAGTGGATATGCTGTTCTGGAGGTCTGCAGGTTACGTGAATGTAAACTATCCTATTCAAGCGATGGTCCTCATGTTGCGTCCACGCTCAGCATGCTTCATCCGTGCAGTGTCCAGCAAGGCTCTGGTGCGTTGCTATCACACTCTTCCTCCCACCCTCCATACACTTATACTCACTTTCTTGATCCCTGTATCACCAGCATACCGTGCGGCGTCAGGGTGAACCAGGTACCCTCGACTGTCGATACTTTTTCTTCGACAAGCTCGGACGTAAGCAGTCACCGTGGCATCATGTCCCTCTATACGCGCCGTCGTCGCTGGACCACCCTCAGGAAGTTGATACTTCGGCCATCTTCCACTTTGTGAATGAAATTCCAAAGGGTTCGCGAGAGAAGATGGAGATCGCAGGTGAAGAGGAATTCAACCCTATCAAACAGGACGAGCGCAAGGGTGCACCCCGCCTGTATCACAGTGCGTCGTTGGTGAACTATGGCTGTCTACCGCAGACTTGGGAGGACCCGAAGCACGTGGACCCTGCTACGAAACATGGCGGGGACAACGACCCTATTGATGTCTGTGAGATCGGTAGTCGTGTAGCAAGGATTGGAGAGATTTACCCTGTCAAGGTGCTTGGGGTTTTGGGTATGATTGATGGCGGGGAAACGGACTGGAAGGTGATTGCCATCAACGTCAATGACCCTCTGGCGGAGCATGTCAATAATCTCAGGGATCTTCGTAACACCCCCCTGCACGACGTGGTGTCACAGGTTCATCACTGGTTCAGAGACTATAAGATCCCGGACGGAAAACCCCCAAGTGATTTTGCCTTCAATGGGGAGGCACAATCGAGAGATTTTGCTGTCGAGGTGATCCAACAGACACACGAGAGTTGGAAGCAGTTGGTGGGAGATGAATTGGCTTTCAACTCGAAACTCTGGACTGGCACCCACACCAACATTTAGAACGGCAATACGTGAATGTTCTGTTGAAGTGAGAGACAATGAAATCCACGTTGAATTCTTTTCTACTGTGCAAAGAGGCACTTAACACGATACCAAAGTAATTCTAGGAGTAAAGGTGTCCTCGGATAAAATTGCAGTTAATGAGTTGGTACTTCGCTAATGTGAACTGAATTGAAATCCCCGTGGTAGTTCAATTCGAATAAGCTAACGATTTTGAACCAGCACGAGGATTTCAGGCGTTTCACAGCTGAATGGTCCGTTGGTACGGATATTGGCTGAAATACAGCGTCTCTATTGAACTGTAGGTGTGTTCCTCCTTCGGAAAACGTCAGAAAACACGGGAACCAACTCGTCCCTGCAACGCCAATTCATCAACGTGAACAAATCTGCGTGTTGATGTTACATGCAGTATATTCCAAAGCAAATGTTACACGCTACATTGTTTTTGTAAGTGTTTCTTCTCTGTAATTGAAGGTCACTACCTCCGTAGTATGGATAGCAGAGCTCCTGCGATTTCACCAACTTCGTCCATCGGAGCAGAGTGTCCTAAAACTGTAGCGATGTGGCCTGATACACGCTGAGCCTTACTGTGGGTATTGGTATTGTCAACAGCTCGCTCTTGAAGACTTAATCGGAAAGTAGATTCACACTTGGAGGCAACAATAGTAGCTGCGCTTGTGAGATTCAGAGTGTTAGCTCCAATCACCACGTCGCAGTCTGGAAGAACACCCGATGCCAACGTGTAGCGCAGCCATTCCTGACAAGCGTGACTTGAGCAGAATCCACGAGTTTGACTCACAGAGGGAGATTCAAACGACAACAGTGTGTAGTTGCTGTCGGACTGGCACGTGATGTAGTTTGGATCTAATGCAGTTGACTGGAGGACGTCGCTGATCAATTGAGTAGAGCAGGTTTCAGCCATAGTCACAGTCACTGGTATCACCAATAACGCTGCCAAGGTTCTAAGAGTCTGCATGGTTAGGAGGAATTTCGGAAGTGGTAAAGTTGAGAACAGTATGACGAGAGATGTATTGGAATAGACATGGCTCGACCTAGTCGACTTATAGCAGCGACATTATACGAACTCCGATAGACAACACTCCACCTACATCGTCCATAGGGACCGAGTGACCGATAACGGCGGCTATATTGTCGGCTGTGTGTCCAAGGTTGTTGTGGTCTTTCTTCGAGCTCACTGCACTTTCGTCCACAGCAGACTCGCCACATCTAGAGGCGATGGCGACGGCAGTGGTGAGGTTGAAATACCGGGGACCGATGATTACTTGACAGTCCGGCAGAAGACCTGATAACAACGTTGTATTGAGCAGAGCTTGGCAAGCAGAACTAGTACAGAACTCTTGCGTTTGGTTGAGTGAAGGACTTTCAAACGACAGCAAGGTGTAGTTGCTATCCGTCTGACACGTGGCGAAGTTAGGGTCCGACGCAACGGGTTTCAACACGTCGTAGATCATTTGAACGGTGCAGTTCTCAGCCTCAACCATGAAGGTTGCAGATAACAGCAGCACTACCAGGAATGATTCAACCAACTGCATGATGAAGACGGCGCAAGATGAACAATGACCAAGGAGATTTGACTGAGACCAGAAACAACCATTTTCATCGATAACAAATCCATCACTGTGTGGCTCATGGTGTGCATCGAGGTCGGCGTGATTTCATGCTCTGATGTCCCACCTACCCGATATGACGGAGTTTTCAGAATGAACTTGGATGACCGCTTCTACTGTAGTGTATTTCTTCATTTGCTGTTCTCCACGCAAACGATGAAGAATTCCATCGCAACGAGCATTAGCCTCATGCTTGCGACTCGCTCTAGTGTCATGTCGGAATTCACTGTCCTCATGTACACAGACAGCAGGTTCGAAGATTACGTTGGCCAAGTTCACTTCGATTCCACAGATCGATGTTACCCACTGTGCAGTGATAGCGAGGCTGTGGCTGCTTTCGTCTGGGATGGAGAACCACAAGGAACGCAACTTGCTGTGTTCGAGGATGTCGAGTGTCAAGGTCGATCTGTCATTGGAGATACGAAGGCTGGGGCTGCATTCTCTGCTATTGCCTCGGGTCACAAAGTTCGGTCTTTTATCTTGTCGACGACAGAAAAGTTAACTCCAACACGAGGAATCGTCCACTCGTGTAAGGAGAAGAGCGACATGGTATACAAACCTCTCAACGATACTGCTGTGTGGAAGCATTGAATGTCTACATATTGTAGCTGTTCGTAGTTTAAAGACACAAAATATGTAGAAGTTTCGGTGACATGGCAGAATGAGTGATTGGAAAATCAATTGCTGCGTCAGTCACAGCGTTCATATAGCTATCCCTGACCAGATCAAAGTTCATTTGTAGAGACGAAGCGAGTTGAATTCGCTGTTACTTTGCTTTGGTGTATCAGCAGCATTGTACTGTTGCTCGAAAACATTAGACTAGGAGGAGTATCCGAGTTCTATGAATGCGCTTGAACTGCATGGCGAAATGTATCGTCTGAATTCTTTGCAGGATCCAGTTTTTTTGGTCGAGGATATGGTTTCTGTAACTTCCAGCTTGATCGCCACTTGTGGTATTGACTGAATTCGTCTTGCAGTTGCATCTTTGTTGAGCCATAACGCTCAGCCAACTTCTCTGGGGTCGTTCCTGTTCTGTACATCTTTTCCATCTTGATCAAGAACTCCTTGTCTTGTGCTTTAAAGGACTCTTGGTCTTGTGCTTTCAAGATCCCTTTGCGAGCTTTTATCTTGTCGAAACTGCGGTTTATTTTGCTGAGAAAAGTTTTCATTCCCGATGAAATGCCGCCCCTTTCCTCGTTGGCAGCGAGTCCTTCCGCGTTATCTTCGTCGTGATGGTGGGTTTTGTTAAACAGACCGGTTTTCACACTGGTATGGGTTATCTCCTTCATACCCGAGTGATTAAAAGGTGTGGTAGCTACGATGATAGTCGTCGAACAGGTTGAGACTCCAAGTAGAAACCACATTAACAATAACTGGCGCATGACTGAGATTCAAGACGTTTGAGTGTAATTTGTGTTTGTGAAATGACGGTATCCTACAATTCTTCGCGAGATGCAATGTTAACGTCGCAACAACGATGGAGTTTACCACTACAAGCTTACGGTAAGCAATAATACAGGTCATAAATATGTTTGATCACCGTGATTGATCATGTGACCAAAATGATTAGGTCATGTGTATATTATTATAGAGATTCGTCAAACTTAATCTCTTCTTCATATTCAAAGGCCGTGTCGTACATTATGCCAAGCTCGCCGTCAGACGGTTCCTGGTTTTCATCTACTGGCATGTCTAGATTGTCTAATACTTCGGTTGTATCATTATCACTGTCAGCGTCTTCAATTTCACTAGGATTTGGCATTGGTACTGCTCTAGTAAAGCGCATGCTTGGTCTCACGGGGGCGGTGGCATCTCCAGAAATGATGCTTTTACAATGAACGACGTATTCGAAAGCAATCCTTTCGATGACTCGCACGAATTGCTTAAGTCTAGGATGTGGAGTTATTCTTGCAATCAGCTCGCGGTGAAATCTTTCAAGTGGGTTGTTTGTCCTGTTCACAATTTTTCTCTGAACCCCCCAAATATTCCACAATTCAGGGGGATGCATCTCCAACCAAGTCCTAACGAAGTACTGCCAGAATGTTTTCCATTATCCTCGGGAATAACAGAGTCATTTAGTCTCACCTTGAGCTTTGACCTTAGCGTTCACCCTAGCAACACCCTGTATAGCTGGGGCAATCACCGTCAACATATCTAACACACCAAATTCCATCGCAACACTAGCTTCAGTTTCTGATAAACGATATTCTTTCATTTTCCGCCTACACAACTGTTTGAAATGGAATAAGCATCCGACGATACGTGTAGACGGAAAATGTTCCCGAATAGCATATATCATAGCTTCCTCAAAGTCACACACCACGCTAGCTGGATTTGGCTTCTTTCCTAGTGCAAATGCAATGCATTAGAACATCTTCGTGTACAAGTCTTGCGTTTTATTCGTTGCAAGTGAGAAAAACACAGGAACAAATAAATCCGTCAATTGATCGTACATCATCACCGTGATGAACTGATCAAAATTTTTGGAGTACAGCAAAATTTACCATCATAGCGTAGTAAATTGCGAAGCTCGGGGTGTGCCCACCCGACTAGTCTTTCGATCTCAGACTTTCCTTGCTTAGCCCTGCTATCTTAACCCGTGCCATATCAGGAGCCTCTAACAAAGCCAATAGATTGCTTCCCGCTTTGCATTGCGTACCCGAGCTTGTACCTGACTCCGAGAGAGTCCATGAACGACAGAGGTTGATTGCCAGTAGAACTTCGTGAAAGTACGAGTCCATATTTAGGTAGCCAAGAGATTTTGCTCAATTAGGTGATCCACAAACCTTTTCGTGTCATCTTCCACGGAGACGCAAACAGAATCATCATTTGCTAAGGCATTTTCCCTTTCCACATCCCCTCCAGTCTGACACGTATGAGGAACCATGTTCGCGAGGTCATACGACATCGTAGCGGCATGAAAGACAAGCATTCCCGGACAGTTTTTTGGTTTGCGGTAGAAGCTACATCGATATGTAATTTTCACCGAGGTTATGTTGGCTCGCGTATATTTGTACCCCATAAGTTTTATTTTGTTTTACCTTCTCTTTTGTGTTTTGTTGCAGTCGTTTGTTCACGAGTCGTGGACAATTGACGGGGAGTAGCTTCAGTCAATTCTTGGTGTGAAAAGGATGGTGGCGATGCATGCGCGGTATCAGACTGTGGAGACGCTTCGTGGCTTTCACTTCGTGTTGACCTCTAATTGCTCGTGTGGTAGGGCGAGACGACGGTGAATAACGAAGGCGTTGTGGAGTTTTCTTCGCGTTAGCTGACGACGAACGAGACATTACTGGTAGTACCGGTGTATGTGCTCGTATTTGCAAATGATATCTAAATGAGCTCACGATGGGGAGACCCTTTATAGCCGTTGCAAGATCCCGTTGAAACCGTTCAAATAAAGTTGGTTCGGTGCACGCAAAACGGTTAGCTGCATTCCTTTGTTGCTGCCTTCAACCTGTGATCAAACGTTATTAGGTCACACAATCTCAACGTGATCAAGAGATTGGTCACGTGACCAAAGTGCTTTTTTGTGATGTGACCAAAGTCGTTGATGACCTGTTTTATTTTCTACGCAAGCTTACCGTAATCACAAGACAGAAAAAATTCACAATACCACAAGCTGAGAATAGTACGATAAAGAAAAACATTCTAAATTCTCTTGAATTCGTTGGCGTCTGGCCTCCACTTTGTATGGCGGCCTTTGCGTTTTGTGTGCGTCTGTGCGCCAACGAGTTCGAAAATCCACTCAGGGTGTCCATACAAAATAACTGTCATTCAGGGATATCCAAAGTATCTAAGTATTCGTTGGCGTCAGGCGCACATGCATATACCGTGAAAAACGAAATCTGTGCCACCACGTATTTCGGTAGTAAACGCCTACTTCAAGTCGTGATCGTAGTTCTCATCGACAAGGTAAATCCTCTCTCCTCATGTACACAGCATATTTGAGTTTTTACTTACGTGTTTTACATTCACGCTACACTATCCAGTTCGGGCCGATACACTGCGGTTTGCTCGAATAACGTTGAGAGCGGTAGATCATTTGAGCTGATCCTTGCGTCGTTGACGTTTCTTGGGGGTGACATCACTGACAGGAAGCTTTGCCAGTACGCTTTGCAGCATTTCGCGAGCTTGTTGAATAGTTGGAGCTGAGATCCAGGACCAGTGGGGAATTTTAGTTTGTATCTCCATCATCATGCATCGATAATTTGACAGTGTCTTTCGCTTCTTACTAGAGGACAAATCCATCCATTGCAGGAAACGGTATGGGCCAATTCGCCCAGAAGGATCACCACAGCATCAATGCTCCCATGCGGTCATCAATGACATGCCAGGAATATGAAAGTCGGCCGTTACCCTAGAAAATCTTTCGTTCACAAGTGATAAAGTCTGTAGTGCATTCTGGAGGGTGTCGCTATGTTCATCGATAACCCCGTCGTGGGCTGCATCGTTGTGCTGTATTTGATGATGATTGTTACTTCGGAGGGATTCTAGTATTTTAGGCGACACTGTTTGGCCATATCCACGGTAAAGATGGAACAGACTCGAACGCATCGAGTCTTAGACCGATCGACCAGGTTTTCCTCCACTTCTACCACTAAGAGACTTCAAAAACTCCTCAAAATCATCAGGTTCGTGAAGATCGTAATTCAGAGGTGATACTTCACGATTCTCTTCCATGAAACGATCTATGCTGTTAAGCTTCAGCGATGTAATTCCAGAGTCGTCTTGTCCCAAATCGCTGCTACGTAAGTTGCCGAGAAAGGTATCGTGTAGGAGATGTCTCTTCCGTCTGTAGAGCCATGCTACATATCGGCATATTCCCCGTACGTATATTGGTGCTGTTTTTTGGCCGATAACATTGTCTTTCACGGCCCTCACCTGTTCTCGGAGGTCGACTTCGTCGTCGCCCGGATTCATGGTGTGAGCAATCTGGAACTGTATCAACAAGTATCGAATCACTTCGTTTATATACGAGCACAGGAAAGTCAACATATAAAAGGAGTGGTCGTGAAATATTGCTCTTGGTATTTTAATGTTATACTTAACTACCAGCGTCTTGAAAACGATGTATAAAAATGTAGTTTCAACTTGTCTTCTAATTGATATGCACTACCCCCGTAGTAAGGATAGCAGAGCTCCTGCGATTTCACCAACTTCGTCCATCGGAGCAGAGTGTCCTATTACTGTGGCGATGTGGCCTGATACACGCTGAGCCTTGCTGTGGGTATTGGTATTGTCAACAGCTCGCTCTTGAAGGCTTAATCGGAAAGTAGATTCACACTTGGAGGCAACAATAGTAGCTGCGCTTGTGAGATTCAGAGTGTTAGCTCCAATCACCACGTCACAGTCTGGAAGAACACCCGATGCCAACGTGTAGCGCAGCCATTCCTGACAAGCGTGACTTGAGCAGAATCCACGAGTTTGACTCACAGAGGGAGATTCAAACGACAACAGTGTGTAGTTGCTGTCGGACTGGCACGTGATGTAGTTTGGATCTAATGCAGTTGACTGGAGGACGTCGCTGATCAATTGAGTAGAGCAGGTTTCAGCCATAGTCACAGTCACTGGTATCACCAATAACGCTGCCAAGGTTCTAAGAGTCTGCATGGTTAGGAGGAATTTCGGAAGTGGTAAAGTTGAGAACAGTATGACGAGAGATGTATTGGAATAGACATGGCTCGACCTAGTCGACTTATAGCAGCGACATTATACGAACTCCGATAGACAACACTCCACCTACATCGTCCATAGGGACCGAGTGACCGATAACGGCGGCTATATTGTCGGCTGTGTGTCCAAGGTTGTTGTGGTCTTTCTTCGAGCTCACTGCACTTTCGTCCACAGCAGACTCGCCACATCTAGAGGCGATGGCGACGGCAGTGGTGAGGTTGAAATACCGGGGACCGATGATTACTTGACAGTCCGGCAGAAGACCTGATAACAACGTTGTATTGAGCAGAGCTTGGCAAGCAGAACTAGTACAGAACTCTTGCGTTTGGTTGAGTGAAGGACTTTCAAACGACAGCAAGGTGTAGTTACTATCCGTCTGACACGTGGCGAAGTTAGGGTCCGACGCAACGGGTTTCAACACGTCGTAGATCATTTGAACGGTGCAGTTCTCAGCCTCAACCATGAAGGTTGCAGATAACAGCAGCACTACCAGGAATGATCCAACCAACTGCATGATGAGGACAGCGCAAGATGAACAGTGAGTGACCAAGAAAATTTGACTGAGACCAGAAACAACCATTTTCATCGATAACAAATCCATCACTGTGTGGCTCATGGTGTGCATCGAGGTCGGCGTGATTTCATGCTCTGATGTCCCACCTACCCGATATGACGGAGTTTTCGGAATGAACTTGGATGGCCGCTTCTAGCGTGTATTTCTTCATTTGCTGTTCTCCACGCAAACGATGAAGAATTCCATCGCGACGAGCATTAGCCTCATGCTTGCGACTTGCTCTAGTGTCATGTCGGAATTCACTGTCCTCATGTACACAGACAGCAGGTTCGAAGATTACGTTGGCCAAGTTCACTTCGATTCCACAGATCGATGTTACCCACTGTGCAGTGATAGCGAGGCTGTGGCTGCTTTCGTCTGGGATGGAGAACCACAAGGAACGCAACTTGCTGTGTTCGAGGATGTCGAGTGTCAAGGTCGATCTGTCATTGGAGATACGAAGGCTGGGGCTGCATTCTCTGCTATTGCCTCGGGTCACAAAGTTCGGTCTTTTATCTTGTTGACGACAGGAAAGTTAATCCCAACACGAGGAATCGTCCACTCGTGCAAGGAGAAGAGCGACATGGTATACAAACCTCTCAACGATACTGCTGCGTGGAAGCATTGAATGTCTACATATTGTAGCTGTTCGTAGTTTGAAGACACAAAATATGTAGAAGTTTCGGTGACATGGCAGAATGAGTGATTGGAAAATCAATTGCTGCGTCAGTCACAGCGTTCATATAGCTATCCCTGACCAGATCAAAGTTCATTTGTAGAGACGAAGCGTGTTGAATGCGCTAGTACTTAAAGTACTGTACTTTACTTTGGTATATCAGCAACATTGTACTGTTGTCCGAAAAACATTAGACTAGGAGGAGTAGGGATGCGCAGCTTCAATTGCACCGCGAAGTGTGTCGTCTGAATTCTTTGCAGGTTCCAGATTTTTTGGTCGAGGATATGACTTCTGTAACTTCCAGCTTGATCGCCACTTGTAGTATTGACTGAATTCGTCTTGTAGTTCCATCTTTTTTGAGCCATAACGCTTAGCCAACTTCTCTGGGGTCATCCCAGAGATGTACATCTCTTCCATCTTGACCAAGAATTTCTTGTTCTGTGCTTTCTGGAACCAGCCTTTTATCTTGCCGATACTGCGCCTTATTTTGCTGACAAATGTGTTGACATTTAGTGGAATGCCGCCTCTTTCCTCGCCGGCACCGACTCCTTCCGCGTTTTCCTCAGCATGACCGTGAGTTTTGCTCCTTTTCAAACTGGTGTGCGTTATTTCCCTTATACCTGAGTGATCCAGAGGAGTAATAGCTTTGGTTGTAGTCATCAGAGAGGTTAAGACTCCAAGTAGGAGCCACAACAGTGATAATTTGCGCATGACTGGGTTCAAGATGATAGATGCGAAGTACCCACAGGTAAATGTGAACACGCGATGGAGCTCCCAGGAAGCTTAACCTTGAGGTATTACAAGCAAATTCTAAAGTGATTTAATAGTCCTCTTGAGTTGGGCGTTATCGTTGTCGCCAAGTTTGTCATGTCGTCAGATATGGTGCACTCACCTTCTAGGTTCTTATACATACGGACAAACGTACGCACCAACTACAAGATCTGAAAATATTGTGAAATGGTAGCAACATCACAGCCAAACCGCTATGCAGTGATGGCCTCAAGTTCTGGAAATCGTTGGCCATGAGTAGTATACAATGCGAGAAACCTTTGTTTAGGACAAGGGCTATGCAGTAATTGACTAAAATGTTTAAAGAGGCGGGATGTTCATCCATAGCACGTGATTATCATGGTCTAATTGTATTATCGTACGATTGCTAATGTACTTGCTTTTTACGGGATTCTTTAGGGCAGTGTTTGTATCACCCACTGAAAATGCATGTCCATCAGCGCTATCGATGGTGAAAATTTCAGGGATGTGCAAGTAAATTACCAAATAAATTTTCTGATATGAACCTCATCCTTCATTTCTTCAAATGCGCGGCATACAGAAGGAGAAAGCAGGTCGATATGGTTAGCTGTGAAGGAAGCGGTATGTTTGCTACGTTTATCTATAAATTAACAGAGCTAGCACGAATCTCTATTTGTATAAGGTGTGTGATCCACTTGACAACAACGAATTCCGTGCGAAAACTCGAGACTGCCAATCCCATTGGGGTGTGTTCATCTCTATTTAATGTCGCCGCGTGGCCAGTGCTACATCGTGACTGACAAATCGTGGCAAGCCGCATCCACGAAATGCTGTCTGCAGTAAACAAGTATTTTGCCCTACGGTGGATAACTGGAGACGACGCAAGCATGGAGATAAAATATGTTTTCCTCGGAGGAAAACGTCTGTCAAGGCAGGACCCGAGCAGCCAACTAGCTTAAGCTCTGGAGTCTTCGTGGCTTCAACGGAATGGGCGTATTTGCATGGAGAAATGGGATGGCTCACGTTACGAGGTAAAGCTCCACGACAAGCGTCCTTGACGTTACGTACGCAGATGTTGTAGCAGGTGCTGTGCTCTTCCGAGGTGAAGCTGTCATTACACCAAAATGAACCCTCTCAGGAAATTGTAAACATAGAAAAACTTCTGGACGAGCTGATCGCTAAGCTGAGAGAGACAGACTTAAAGAACTGAGAGGTGTCATGGTAGTTTCCTCAGCATAGCTGACACAAAAGCAGGTAGCAGAATAACAATACGCGTCTCAAGTATGTGAATTGTAGTCAATAAAGAAGCCTTCTCTATGAGCTGCGTAGCACTCCCGACATTCATGCGTTAATCATTCACGCCCCACTTGATGTCCATTATAAAGAAGATTTGGTGCGCCACCTATGACCATTGATCTCTGCATACAAGCAGAAATCTCACGTTGTAGTCGCTCTTCAGCAGGCGGACTCCACAAAGCTCCTTACTTAAGATCCTTCAACATCACGCAGTTCATAGGGCTACCGCCTTCGTGCACACTGCATCCCCCTGTTTTGGAGGTAGATTCTCCTCCAGGTAATGCCCTGTGTTCATGCCGATTTATTTTACTTACCCAGTGCCACACAGGTCAGCAGTCTGCTGACAGCAGATCCTATCGACTTCGAGATTATGCGGTAAAGACGATTATGGTGGTGATTGTGGGGTTCCTCTCGATTACGCTGCTGTATATGAGGGTAGGGGAGGGACGCACAAGATTTGAACTACAGCACCGTAATTTTGGACTTAAACACCGAATCCACAAAGGTCATAAACACCGTTTATTCAGAACTCAACACCGCAAATATAATCTGCAACACTGCAAATATAATCTACAGCACCGCAAATATAATCTACAACACTGTACGTATTGACCATATCACCGCACAAATGCCGTTTGGGGCCAAACTTGGTCGCTACTCCAATGATGCAACGATATCCAAAATAGATTACTCCTGCCGCTCAAAAATCACACCTTTCTTAGCACTTGCGAGTTGGCAGTTGTGAATACCACGCAGACTAGGACAGAGAACGCTTCATAATGAATGAAAGTGCTTTGGTAACGTGACTATGTAGCACATCATCACTGTTCCGACGCGTTCCAACCACCTTTTAATTGACTGGACAGAGTTTGGAGGAAGTTACTTCTGTGAGGATGGCGCGACCACGGCCTAAATGGGAGCATTGTGGTGTACTCCAGCAGAGACAACTCTATCACGTTACAGATATACAAGTACTTTGCCGCTTCACTTCAAGCGCAAAAGCAATGTATCGGTTTGTAAACTCCAAGATGACCACGTAACACGAGGTGAATTGAGCATTGCGTCGCAAAAACACGCAATGCGGACTATTTACACAGAGTGCACATATTCGCGATGTTTAAAAAGCTTGAGAAAGTGTCGTTGCAGGTACAAATATGTCTTTTGCGACTTAAATGGAATCGCATCAGTATTCGTCGAAGCTATTCATACCATGGAAAACCCTGCTGTTGATTCCCCGCGAAAGGCGTCTTTGTCTGTAAAAATGAAACAATACTTGGAAACAAAACTTTCTGAGGATTCTACTATCTTTCCGTACATTTTGTTTTCTTTTGTGTGTGAAAAGATTAAAGATGGCGTTTTTCGGCGGCCTCCGCCTACACAAGAACAGGTGCAGACTTACGTAAAACGATGGCAAACTAAACATCGTGACGACACCGTGAAGCCTGTCACAGACTTCTGTCGCGCGAACTTTTATAACGGTCAGTCATCTGAAACACGGTCCTCCACAGACTTATTGGTATTTTGCGATATCGAAGAGGATGTTGACAATAATGGCCACTATTCTCCTTCTATTGGAGATGGATCTAATAATCAGCCTTTGCGACTTGTGGACAATGATGACTCGGAGTCGTGTGTGAACAGAGAAGAAGGCAATGGATATGAAGCAGACGAAGGTTCAACAGAAGAATTGTTTTTGAATGGAACAATAGATCAAAGTCGGAATATCTGTGGAAATGTTACATCTGGTACGAACTTGACAAGAGCAAAACGTTAATTCAAGCTCCAAGGACGAGAAAATTTTGGAATTCCATAATGCAGATCGCATTTTGCCTTTCAAGTCGCCATACACGCTTCATATGCTCCAATATGGAATACCTGCAAATGGATGGCTGGTTAACCCTGTTGGAAAGTCTTGTCAATGCCGGTTCAATTTTAAATTCGGCATGTGCATTCAAGTCATTAAAGTTGTTGAATTGTTTGGTATTCCTTGCCCTGGTATGCAGATGCCAGTTCGTAGTTTTTTTAATCGCGGAAGGAAAACACAAAGAAGAAGAAGAAGACAAAACAATCGAGAACAAGTGGATCTCAATATCACCATTAGTGCCGACCGTGCGCTGGAAGGTATATACTTCGGACCACAACGTCGACCTCGAAGGCGCAGTGCTGCATCAGTTCAAGATGAATCTCCTATTAACCGAGTACTTCCTATTGCCAGTAATGACAACGGTCAGCAAGATTGTCACCATGATACCCTGCGCTCTGATTTAATGGTTCCTGATACTGCTGGATGAAACGCACCAATAACCGGTCAGTACACTGCCCCTACTTCCATTCATAACCCCTCTGTGCTAGTGATCCCGGTATACCAAGGGCGTTGTGGGTCTACTCTTCGCAGCGACGCAGAAATTGGACTTCCACTGGAAACCGGTACTTCAACCACGACCATTCTGTGTGATAATATTGCTACGTCTCGGCAGTCATGTACGCTAACTAAGCGACGAAGATATTAGCTTTTGTAGTCAATGCATTTATCATAACTAGGATACGACAAATATTGCTCTGGATATTAATTCTGCTCCTTTCTGTTGTGAGCACTTACAGTGTTTTAGTCTGTTTAATCAGTGTTGCACGACTATTTTAAGGTGTTGTGTGCTATTTGGACGGTGCGTATGTCCCGGGTTGGGTTATGTGCTGACGTCGATTTTACGGTGCTGGTTTCCAACGTTTGGGTGCTGCAGTCCTCTACTCACGGTAGGGAGTGACTATTTCTACAAGGGGAGAGCCGGAGGATACGTAATCTTTTCCCATCTACTTAGATAGGTAGCCACGAAACCCCAACGCAAAAATACGCCTCCTAACCAACGCTTCAAAACGTTTATTTGAAAAGCGAGTTAATGGCTGGGATTCAATTAGAATTCTCCCTCAAAAGCAGTTCCAGGCCTCCCGCCACAGAGAAGCCCCGTCCAAATGCGATCCCACAAGCGAAGGGATCCGCCACCACGCGAGTCGTCACACTCTGAAGCCTCATTCGAGTCGTCTGAAGAAGACTCGGAGCATGATGTCCCATCTACAGAATCCAGTAACGTACCAAGCCTTCTCAACAAAACTTACGTCAGTTGGGACGAGTTCTCTAACGATTTCAAGCAATACGGCAAGGAGACATATCAGGTAAGAGACTTCTTGTGCGCGAAGGCGATGAAAATGCTAATTACGTACTGTTATCTAGACACTTGTGAAGAGAACATCTATGAGTCGAACCGCGCGGAGCACGCGAGTTCAGAATCATTACACAAACCAGCAAGGAACGGCACCAGAGTCGGAGCTATTTCTTGACGAAACTTTTCCCTATTACTTGGTGTCCTACGCGTGCACGCGCTCAGGAAGGCAAAAAAGCGGAGGTTATGGAAAGAGGCCTCGGCAAACAGTACGCACAATTGGCTGCAAGGCCAGGGTACGTTGTCTGAATCATATAAATAGTTAAATCTAACCATTATTTAAGATGAATGTGCTACTGCAGCGCGATGGAGAATCGTACTTCTTGAAAGTCTCTGTTCACGAAACAGAACACAACCATCGGCTTGGACGGGATTCTTACACGCGTCTACCTAGTAATCGGCTACAGTCACCAGTTGCAGAGCTTGCTACGGTGAACATGCTTCGGAAAGTAGGTCTTTCCAGAAAGAAGATTCTGAAATACATATGGGACAATACAGACTCCGACCCGGATATTGTTGATATACACAATCTCATGGCCAAGCTCAAGAGAGCCGATGAAGCGGGGACCACGGTTTCTGACAGGCTGACTGAAACGTTAGATCGTTTCTGTGAAAAAGACAGCTTTGCTGCAGCGCACGTTTGTATAGACTGACAAGGCGGAAAGGTGAGTTGGAGTGGATATTCCGGCCGGTATCAAAGTTGCTAAAAGTGTGTTTGTTGCCAGCTTGTCGCTAGCTGCATAACACTACAGTCGTCACATCTGCGAAGCCTATTTTCGTCGTTTCCAGAAGTCTTACTTGTGGATGCAACGCATGATACTAACTTCGAGCGGTACAAATTGTATTCGTTCATGGTTCATGATTCTCACGGACGCGGTCAACATGTACATGTATGAGACCAAAGTAGTTGTGTGTATGTTATGGACGTCTTAGGGTTGTAGGCTGTGTTCGTGCCGCAACCTCATCATGTCCATCATGCACTTTATTGTATTTGTTTGTGACAAAGTCGTGTGGATTGTATCTGTTGTTGTGGCTGGTTGTGGTGGCTTGTCTAACTTGTGTGGCATGTTTTCTATTTTTCCTTAGCACGCTCTGACGACAGATGAGCGAGCGGAGTCCATGATGTTGGCAATCTTACAGTTTAAGCGGTGTAATCCGTATTAGCCCGCGGTGACCTGTATTGTTGTGGATAAGGATTTCATGGAGATTGGAGTTTTTAGAAGCGAATTTCCAGATACCAGGGTTCTGTTGTGCCAGTTTCATGATATCCGATATATCCAGGACAGGATTGGTAAAACATCGTACGAATTGGATTCAATTCAGCGTGAACGCTTGAAGCCGATCGCTAGTCTCATTGTTAGAGCCACGTCGGAGGAGGAATACATGCGCTGTTTCGACTACATGAAGCAAGAGCTGGAAACGAAGGATTGTGAAGTACCCATATTTTGGCCTTATTTCCTGGATAATTGGTAAGCTTGCAGGAAGATGTGGCGCCCTTTCTTACGCGACATCGTTGCCCACCTTAGCAACTCGACGAACCATCGCTTGGAATCATCTAAGTACCTATGGAATGAGGCAGTACATTCAAGCTCTGGAATTGATCGGTCGTCTAACTCAAGCCTATCTGAATGCAATTTCCATGCCATTGAGAGAGCGTGCGAAATTTTGGATAAAAATACGCAGAAAGACAATACTTCAAATTCTCCACGAGTTCCACAGCAAACGACACGACCATCTGAGCAGCCCCAGATCCAATCTACACAAGACGAACCACAAACTCAGGTCCAATCTACACAAGGGCAACCACAATCTCCACCTTCTGGAGCGCTTGCTGCAGCCGATCGCGGCAACGAAGGTATCGCAGGTAGCGAAGAAGTGAAGAAAATAGACAGGAAAGTTTAAGTACCTTGGAGAACTCGCAGAGAAAAATTGCAGTGATCACCTCAAAAGCGATGTGGACAGCGAAGAGATGGATAAGACACTCAGTGCTTTGGAGTCAGGTCACCCGAAACGTCCGCGCATCTGGTCTGTTAGGAAGACGGTAAAACCCGCTGGTCGACCCGCTCGGACACTAGAACAGCGCCAATTTGAAAGAAGGAAAAAGTTCAAGAAGATCCCAGCACTGTTACAGGAAAGCACTGCATACAGAAATGGCGACAAGGGGTGTTTGGAAGACCTCCAACGTCGTATTAATGATGAAACTGTGGCATGTAGGACATTGAAGGAGTATCTAGACAAGTTCTCCGTATTATCAAGTCTTCCACCCCCTGATCAAGCTCGGAAGTTTTGTGTGGCTGTTCCTACTACTAGACCTGATGTCGTGAAGAAGAATGCGTCAATGTGTGCTGTTATCATTCCTGCAGAGTGGGTACGACACTGTTTGAAGCTGATGAAACAATGTCAACGAGAGTATCGGGAGCGTAATGAGGTAGAATTGGAGGGTCACTGTGTATTACTGAAATTTCAGCAAGGACGGACATCAATTTATCCCAAAGTTACTGGGGATTATATCATCACTATGGGTGCTTGGCACGGAGCTCAAACGGGTTTTAGAATGATGCAAGATTGTATCCCATGGATACAAGAAGTGGACATTGAAGACGCCCAGTTGAACTCTGTGTTTGGCGAAAGTCTTTCCGTCAGCATCGACGACATTTGCGTGTGGCAAACATCAACTTAAGCGTTGTCGATGAACAAGCATTGCTGGATTTAATTCACAATGAAGCAGCGCATGTTATCATGGGGGCGGCTATTGCTGCAATTTTTATCGATGCAAATAGTCAACCAGGGGCAAACCATGCTAGTTCGTTCTCAACGCAGTTGATGGCAATGGGGACAGCCAAAAAACGGATTGGCTAGAGAAACATAAGGTAGTAAGTTCGGCACGCGATAAAATTTTGGGTGTTCTGTGGGTAAACACCAAACATTGGTGTGGTATTGCAATAAGCCTCGAAAAAAGCACATTCAAGATCATGGACCCTCGGAATGACAAGGATATCATCAAGGAAATTGAAGATATATTCCGGAACATTTTCTGCCTCTGCTACCCAAAGCGAAGCGTTGGCGTCAGGATGTCAGCCGGTTCTTCCAGCAGCTTGACGGAAACAGTTGTGGAGTCTTAGTTTTGGCATTTATCGAAAGCTACCTGTTCGACCCACAAAATATTCCATCCGACACAAATTTCCTTCGGTTACGCTACCTACTGAAGGTCCTACTTCGTTAGCGAGATCTTAAGCTACACAATATATGTTTATATTCCTAATATGTGCATGTTGGTCATTGGCATTGTATCGGTGGCTGCTTTCTTACTCCGGCATGTACAGTGGCAATCGCATAGAAATGTAACGCATGAAAATGAAGTCCTTTCAGAGGTACAGTGCACAAAATAACGTTTTAAAATACGCTAGCATTGCTTTAGAAAATCCAGCGAAGCAGACAGATGCGGTGGGATGTAGATAGATTTTGCTATCTTGTATGGAAATTGCATGTATATTGTGGCTACTTGTGTCAGCTTGTAGGCATTTGACACAAGTTACCACAAGGAAGCCTGCAAATCGTCGTTGCGGATTGTGGTAATAGTGGGTGCCTATGAGGGTATGGTGTGTTGACGCGGCACTAGGAGTACTGGGAGCCACTGATCTCATGCATGTAGCAGATTTTGTTGTCTAGGACTGGGTTTCTCATTCTGCTCATTGATAAATTTGCTTCTTCGCAAACAAGACTGGGCGCGATTCGATTCATCATTATGCCTCCATTTCAGTATGTAAGTCGCATTCTGAGTATGTAACGAGTCTGACCAATTGTTCTACCGGAGCTGCCGGTAACGATCTCTCCTGCAAAAATAGTGTATACATGCAATACCAGGTGCAATGTTTCACGATTGAGAATAGGACCTACTAGGCACAAGACAATCAAACACGGGACGGACTGTGGGCCCTCTTTGTAACGTTTGCTGCTTTCGGTACAAAGAGGACAGGTAGCTAGAACTAGGTTCGAGAGAGTGTTAAGAACTAAATGTAAAACTACGATTGACTCTTTCATTTTGCCAAGATACTGGTAAACGCCTTTCATATACGTTACAGTGACTGACGTATAGTATTTCGCAGCACTACTAGTAATTTTACTATCGCTTCTTTCGCCCAATTTGGTATTACATCACGAGAGTAAGAGTTATTGTGTCTGTCAATGTACTCTAATACTTTAACACGAAGGTGTTCTGTAGTAAACTTTGCTTATGGGTCATCACTGATCGCGGGACACAATTTCGCCATCAGGATGATTTACGTGACGACCAGTTATGGTCTTTTACATTCATCGTTCCTAAGAGTATGTCATTACACAAACACGTTTATGCATCCAGTGCCTATTGTACCGGACAAAATTCATGATACCAGGAACTGTAACCACACACTAAAACTAGTTTATCTCCGCAACTACTTTTCCGTTTGAGCTCCAAATAGGATCAAACGGTAGCTAAGACAATTAACAAGTGTTGATAGTTAGAGGTTATCTTCCTAAGGTTAGGGGTCGCTATTGTATTGACGACGCCGTCCCTCTGTGGTTTTAGCAAATCGTGGAAATCTCAAAATGCAATTTGTCGAAATATTGTAAAAGTTGTCATGGAACAACCAACGCTACAAGTGGAGCTGGAAGAGTGCAAATGCAACCCTGGACCGCTGTCGTGGCGCGCGTCCAGTCAATACAACGCGCGCTTACGCGCCAAAGCAGAGTGAGTTCAAAGCATGGTGTGATCGCAAAAGATTCCACGAAATAACTCGCTGCCAGGTCACTGCATTGAAGATGCATGTGTTCCTACAAGAAGAGGTAGTAGATCGTAAAATCCGAGTGAAAGGTTCAGATCGAAAAGTTGGTGTTAGTACCGTCGAAATGTACGTGAATGCTATATACGATTTGTATAGCGACCAGCAAAGTCGTGGTGCAAACGCGTATTCACCCCCCCCCCGAAACAGCCTCACAAAAGCGCTGTTGGGTTCTTTAACCCCTTGAAAGCGAGAGCCTGGACCGTACATGTTACCAGAAAAAGTTTAACGTGGACCGTACACGTTAAGCTTTTTTAACTTAAGGTTTGTAAAGAGGTATACAATTTTCAAATGACTTAGGGGTAGGCGCCCTACCCTTTCCCTCCCTGAAGATTCCAACTGTCGTACAAAAATAAAGCAACTATGGGCATAGACAACATAATAAGATGTGACAGGTAGGTGGAAGTGCAAGCCGATCCCTCATGCAGTTGTACAGGTGATCAATGGCCGCCACACATTTCGTTCTCTCACTTTCAGAATCGGCAGCTTAAGCTCATATGGCTTTTCGCGCGAGGTGGCGCGAACTAACCAAGCTCGGCTGGACTTCGAGAAAGCCCAGCGGCCTCTCCGATGCATACACATATCTCCGGCCGGGGAAGAAGAAAAATGGAAAACGTGGGGAGGATTATTTCGTCGGTGAGGAGGAGCTAATGAAATACCTTGATCACAAGGACTTGGGTAGGCGCGATTGTATGTGTACTGTGACCTATCTGCACTTGCTAATTTGTGCTTGTACTTATAGCGGAGCTTGCAGCAAAGAACCTAGCTGTAGTGCAGGAGTCTACGATGTTGATTTCCGAGACCGCGGATGATTTGTCGTCTTCACGACTGTCGGGAGCACATACCGAAGGTAATACACACCTAACGTGTATCAGACATGCTTCAACTGGTTCTAATCTTGTATCACTATACAATCATGTATGTTTTCAGATACGGTCGTTCCTAACAATGTTCCTCCAGCTTCACAGACCACCCCACAATTCACACATACGAAAGTGGGCATCACTGAAGCTATATCGCCTCACGGTCCAGCGTCTCGAGACGAAGCGCGAGATGGTACGAACGTGTTCATATTGCGTTTAATATTTTGACTGTAATTATCTCTTATCGCTCTATACATGATGTAGCTCCCGCTTCTCAAACACAGCGCAACCTTTGTGATGAATTTGGTGGTACAGATCATGTTTCCACCTTATCTGTCAATGAATCTTCATCAAATTCACCTGCTCGTGCCGACGAAGAAGAAAAAGAAGAAAAAAGTGATGACATAGAAGGTTGGTCAAAGGGGTATGTACACGATAGAGCAATATTCTAACATGTATGTACATCATTGCGCTCGTTCTGTTTAGATCTTAACTTCCAAGTTTCGGCTAAGTTCTCTATACTTGACTCAGACGGCAAGAGCGACGAAGGGGAAGGCGGGAAAACCGATGAGATGACTGGAGAAGGCGAATCTTATTGTGGACTTGACGAGGATGGACCACCACAACCAGATCTTCTATTTGAACCTGCTCTACTACACGGGTTGGTGGTGTGAGTCAAATTGAAGCAGGCAACGTGCCTACAGAGCTGCTTCGTGAGATGGCAAATGATGGCTGGAAGTTACTTTCGAAGCAGACACCATATGATTATCTAATGCAGCCCTATGAACCACGGCCCCCTTCCACAATGCAAGAAGACTATCCTAGACTGTATGATGGAAATTATGGACCTACTTCACATGCATTGGAATGCTCAGCGACTCCGCTGGGTGCGTTTTTCTACTTTGCACAACCTACATTCTGGGAGGAAATTGCTGTGTCAAGTAACGACTACATTTACGAAAAGATCGAGGAGCGGATTGACGGTCAATACAAGAAACAAATTGCTCGTCAAAAGAAACACCCTGAGTTCGCGCCAAAAACCAGAGAACAGATTAGATCAGAACTAAACAAGACTGTGGATATTTCAGGTCGCGAACTGTGTGTCTTTATCGGTCTGTTGGTTGCTCGCACCATATCACCCAACAAAGAAAACTCGAGAATCACTGGAAGACGACGGACGAAGGGGCGATACCTAGAGGATGCTTTGGCCAGTTCATGGTTCGAGACAGATTCATGCACCTGCCACGTAATCTCCATTTCAGTAGCAATTGTGATGACCGCGCTAAACCGATAGGGCGTGGAAGCTTCGTCCTGTGATAAATGCATTACAGAATCGATTTCAAAGGGGCTACATACCACCTCCTGCTATGGCTTTCGATGAAGCCATGCTTTCGTCTAGGTCAAGTTTTAACGATGAATCCATGCTTCCGTCTAGGTCAAGTTTTATCCGGATGCGTGTCTTCATGAAAGACAAGCCCCATAAGTGGGGGACCAAGCTCTTTATGCTCTGTTGCTCTACGACAGCATATTGCATACGGTAAGCACCTAAAAAAGAGTGCTCCGATGGAGCACTTTTTTTTGAAATCAAAGTTCTCTTATCGTGTACCAGACATTCTAATAGTATGTTAGCGTGAACCATACAGATTTGAAGTGTGCTGTGGCAAACAAGAACAACCCAATGCAAGTGGATCATTGCCAGACTACGGCTCCGGTCCAGCAGCGGTGATTCGTAACCTCCGTGAGGTCTTTGGTGCTTCCGGAAGTGGTACTAGTGCTATGCGAATTATAGTAACTGACCGCTTCTACACGTCGGTACCGTTAGCACTGCAGATGCTGTCGATGGGGTTCTACTCTATTGGGACCGTACAAACCGATCGCATTGGACTGCTTGCGGTCCTTGTTGGCAAAAACCTAAATGGTCAAAAGAAGAAGAAACCTCTAAAAAAATCGACCCGCCAGTATCGAACGCGGGACATTTGAGGTGACCGATCACATGCATGTTCCTGGATTTCGCGCACTGCAGTGGTGGGACAACAAAGCGGTATATATGCTAGCTTCAGGTGGCAGTGTCGCCCTGGATCGTGTTGTTCGTCGCAATAGACTGACTGGTGAGCAAGCAGAAGTTGCCTGCCCTCGAGTCCTGAAGGACTATCAGACGCTCATGCGGAGCGTGGACATACATGATCAACTGCGCCTCCAAAGGTAAGTATTATTATTATGTATATCCATGTTAAGTAAGCTGCTAATCGTGTATGTACAACTTATAGGTATTCATTGCAGCTCGCCATCAAATACAAGAAGTATTATAAGTCTTTATTTCTTGGACTTATTGATCTCGCTCTGATTAACGCTTACATCGTGCACAATGCTGGTCGAGCTTCTGATGGAATGCGCAAGCTGGGCCATGTCAAGTTTATGAAGCAACTGCATTTGGAACTGTGTCAATTGCGTGAGGAAGGCTGGGAGGCGCTACTTAGCTCTGATAGTATGGAAGGAACGCCTTCTAAGGCGCGGCCGAAAGCCTGGCGAGTTTTCCTCTGTGACAAGGTCCGGCACGAGCACAATGGGCGGCCTATGTCTTGCTTTGATATATGGCACAAGGCATGGCGAAATGGAACTGCTCTTCCTTCGAAGGCTCGGAAACGGAAGATCCGCGCGCGTACGCCAGCGAAAACACCTGCGGAGGGAAGTATCAACAATAATGCAGGATCTAGCGACGACTCGACAAGCTCTCCCCATCATCAAAAACAGGCACGCAGAGCAGAGACTGCGGACTAATCAAATGTAGTACTCTTCTAGTGTATTGATTTCAGTATAGCTTTGAAAATGACATAATCGGATGTTTTTCCACGTCACTGCTTTACACATCTCCTACGCGTCTTTTTCCTGCAATGCTTCGACTATATCACATCACGGTATTGATCTGACAATTGATCATACATCTTAATGATGTAAACATGTATATTGTGCACAATGTAGAGATTGATATCATGGAAATACACGATTAGGTAAGAGTCGGAAATATAGGTCTAGGTTTCGGGTGCGTCGATCCACTATACAAGATACCAAAACATACTAAGTTAAGTATCAGAACCCTTACCCGCACATACAGGTTTTTTGGTCTGAGGGGGGCGCTGAAAGTGCTTCGCGTTCAAGGGGTTAAAGCGCAAGAAGCATGAGAAAAACAAGTGTGTATGCAGATCGTGGACTTGGATCTTTATTAGATGGGTATTGTGCTACAAACGAGCTCGTCTCAATTTTTCGTTACTACATGAATCTAAATACTGGGAGTGACCTACGCAACAGGATGAGCCACTTTCTGAGTCATTTATGCCTCCTAAGAGGCAAGTCAGCACGCAATTTGGATTTATCTGATTTGTTTAGTGTGGTTTTAGAAAATGAAGGGTTTACGGAATGCCGAGCATTTGTGATGATCATAGGACAAGGCAAAACAAATCAGTGTGGTCGTCGTGAGTTTGGATCCTGCATTAGACATACCAATGTGGAGGTCTGTCCTATTGGAGCACCCGCGTTACATTTCTTTTTTCGGTGGTGTGTACAAATGGAATCAATTCACGACTTCCTACAGCCTCAAACATGGTATGATGTTAAGGTTCTCAGATCAGGAAAAGATGCAACAACTGCAATGTCCTACCGAGCGCATTATGATGCTACTGTGAAAGCCTTTACCTCTCTCGACATGTATTCGAAGGCAAAGACCCGCGCTGCTCGAGGTTCGGTCTCCAGGATGGCTGAATTAGCAGGTGCTACAGATTCACAGATAAAGCGGTTAGGCTGATGGAATGCATCAACAATGGAAGGTTGTTACCTGGCCGCCCTGCCACGAGAGGCCATGCGATCACGTGCTGGATTTCCTCCCGACCGTCGCACGTTTTTCTTGGAACGGGAATCGCTTCCACCTCCCGAAAAACTCCTGCGTGAGATATTTCATTTTGTTGAAAACTATATGTCAGTCTACATGCAACAGTCAGCACCTCATATTGCAACTTGTGGTTTTTTAAATTTATTACTATATCTTTGCATTGTGATCCTGCAAGATGCCGAACTACTTCGCGGTGTGCATCCCACACACAAGTTGTGGTTCTTTGCTCCATTCAATTCAGGCGCCTTCGACATATTTGCTACTCAACTGAAAGACAAAATTGCAACAAAACAAAAACCACAAACAACGAATTTGTGCGCGTTAGTCCCAGATTTAATCAATCATCTAAACCAACAACAACAGCAAACACAATCACATATTGAGATCAATATCAGTGAAGTTGGGACATCAGTGCTCAGTATTAAGGAAACTATTACACAAATTACATCGGGCAACAATACCGTACGTCTGAGCGTCGACTTGGGAGGTCGAATCAATTCTACTACTGCTCCTGAACCACATTCCCACCAATCGCCATTTCCATCAACGTACAAGCTCTTTGGATCGCAAAAAACCGTCCATCAGATTTGGCAGGAATGGTATACCGGTAAAAATGGCGATCCTGCCGTGCGCGAGCTGGAAGAGCGTCATGGCTCAAGTCAGCGCAGCAACTCAGCTGAAAAACGTTTTTTCTTTCGTAGAAAACGTATTACTGATCGTATTATTCTGATCACACAACAACAACGTGTCAGCCACGAGCAAGCAGTATGTATGCTGGAAACGCAACGCACACAGTCACATTCTACCTTCAACGCATTGAGCAACAGCTTGAAGGGGATCCAGTAAGATATAAATAAAGCAGATGTTTAATTGATTGTTAGATAATCTTCACTTCAAAGAAATCTCCTCCCAACATTTAATGAGTTGCATACTAATACTGACCGTCCAAGTGCTTGTAGAGCTCTCCGTTGCTTTATCTCATCAAGTAAACAATGTTATTCCCTCCCCACAAAGACCGTCACCCCCTTTAGTTGTTATCGTTCCTACTTAGTACAGCCTTTGCTAGCTCTCATTGAGCGCGCAGAGCCACCTAAAGACCATCCTTCACATTCAGACAGCTTGATATCCTTTTTCGGTGCACTCAATAAGTAATCTTGACAGTTTCAGCGGTGTAGCGGTACGGCTCGCTCGCGGCGTATCCCTACATCGTTCCTTGACGCAGGGTCGGTTTGCTAGTGGCGGTGTAGCCGCCCACAGGGCTTTCTCAATGCAGCACGTTTTTTCTGTTTGGAGATTGAGAGCGATGTGTAGTGAAGTACAGTTATTAACCAGTTAATAACATCAGTTATTGTGAATCAGATGCCTCAGATAACTTGACTTATTTGAGGGACGGGTAGGGGACGAGACAGGGATGAGAGAGGGACGGCGTCTCTTTTTGACTGCCGATAATTACTCATATGCGTACAAGGGGGGAAGGACTGATGGTCGAACGACGAACTCCGTTATGAGGTCACCATGATCGAGAAGGGAGGGTAGTCAGGAGCAATACGTTTCTCCTCCAATTTAAGAATGGAGACGACTTCCTAGGGAGGTGCGCGAGCAAAGTTGTCGAGGAGTGTATTAGAGTGACGGAGACCACGACACCTATCGCCATGAAGGCCTACAGATCAAACTCGGCAACGCTTTACTAGGCAAGTTCACCTCTTCAGCCCATAACTGATGCATACCAGTTAACTGTGTTATTTTATATTCGGGGCACTCCATGAAGCACTCTCGTCTTACCTAATGCAATATTACCTTTATAAAAATGTTTTCAGTCATATTTGTGTCAGCTTGTTAGATCACAATCAAACGATTTGCTTTCCTAGCTAGGGCTTTTCTGTGGACGCCATGTGTTAAAGCTAATCCGACCAATGAAAACTCACGAAATATTGCAACCCTTTTCCCGAAAGTCACGGTTGCCAAGTCAAGAGGCTGTATCTCCAAAACGGATTATAATTGGACAAAACTGACCTCATTTTTGGAATATACAGGCGAGAATACCCTATATATCTAAATGTCGATATAGGTTTTTACAATTTTAGATATTCAAATCACGCTCAGAAGTTTGGTATCATCAATTTTGTCCGCTACAATAAGAGCAAAGTACAAAAATGAGTACGCAGTTGGGAGGAATTGATAGTTCATGTCACTTTTGATCGCGTGGAACAGCAGGTATGATTTCAAAGGAAGGAGTTACTGCGTTGGAAAGTTTGTTGAAGTCAAATCCGCTATTATTGCACGCGATCAAAAATGACAAGATTGCGTCAACTCCTTCAACACATATCTGCTGTAAATTCATTTAAAAATTTGATCACAAGGCTCGAAATTCTGTTTCGCATAGTGAAACCACTGTTACGATGCACCAGTTGTATCTGCTAGTGCTCACTCTCGTCCTTATCACCACGTGTGCCAAAAGTGCTGCATCGACTGAGGAAGCTCCTGGTTGGTTCGATGAACCTCAGATCAATACTGATCCGACGTTGCAAGATAGCAGTCTATACCGTAAGCTGGAAAGACGTGTCGCTTCTAAGACGGAAGTTGAAAACGATGAAGAGAGGGTAAGCTTGAAAAGTTTCCTCACCGTCCCGAACACATTGCTGAAGAGTCCGGCAGTTGCGAAGGTCGAACAAGAGCGCCCAGATATTGCCAAGGTTCTCAAGAACAAACCTGAAATAGGCCAAACCGTCCGCAAGATGCACAAGGACAAACATTTTATGGAGGAGGTACAAAGAAGTCCTGCGGTTAGCAGAATAAAAACGTCGCTCCGGAAGAATCCTTCAAAAACATTCAGTGAGGCAGAAGTCAAACGATTAGGGACAATTGCGGCAAGATCCATTAAATCTACTGGGAAATGGCCCAAAATCCCAGACTGGTTTGTGGCACTTAGTGCGCTTTCAGCGTTGCCACTTACTGTGATTGGCCTTAGCATCGCATCAAACGAAAAGTAAAACTTTAAACTAACTTGAAGCGGTTAAATCTTATGCAACCACGATATTCCAATCGACCTTACTTTAAAAACACAAAATGGACCTGTAGTAAAAAGCGAGGGACAGACGTCAACACACAACATTTGGAATACAACACCGTAATTTTTGGACACGAGCACAGCAAGTATAGAAGATGTGGAGGCTCTGCAGGAGAAGGTCGCTGACGTCTTGAGCACCGAGCAACTCCCAGTTCCCCCCAAGGCTGTTGACGTTGTATGTGGCGGGCAGTGCTCGGAAAATAAAATAAAAAATTGTACTGGTTTTTAGAAAACACGTAATAAGTTACTGCAATAACACGACTTTCAATAATAAATATCACAATAAATAAAAATATTGGTAGGGTCTGAACGGTGTAATGGGTTGGGAACGACCCTACCAATCCATGCACTGGGGTTCGAGTCCCACACCCGTCAAGAAGCTGGTGGCTGTCACTAGGGCTATTGTCCTCGCTTGGGTCCCTCGCCAATCAAAAATGAGCCGGCAACGGCAAGAGACAGTTCACCAGCGGACATGGGTTTTTGTTTTGTGCTTGATATCCTCCGATATTCGATAAGTAGTAGCTTGCACTTTTATTAATTCTTAAAGGTATCAGATAACAATGCTGCGCTACCATGGTACCTTAAGCTACTCGGAGCTCTGCGCATTAGTGTCTTCGTAACCGAGGAGAGAAGTGAAATCCCATAGATCGCGGTTGGCACGGAGAAAGACGATCATCTCGAAGTTAGCTGGGAGCATGCTCGACCGGAGTGGGGTCAAAATAAGCTTGCACTGAGAGAAAAGTCGTTCACATCGGTTGCTGGTCGGTGGGATCATCCGGAGAATATCTACGTACTCCGTGTTTGTAGCATGTAACGGCCGCTTGGCTTGACGTAGAGTCGCCGTCGCAAAATCCTCTCGGTCCGGTGTTGCTGGCTCCGCGTTGGCAGCAACGGCGAATCGAGCAACTGACTCCTCTTCGATAGCTGTCAGGGCTTGGTCGGACACGAGTTTCACCACGGCACTTTCAAATACCGGCGAGTGGATAATCCTAGCAGACGGCTGAAGATAGTTCGCTGTGGCTGGGTACTTCGAAGCGACGGCATCAAAGAGGAGGCGGACATCAGCAAGAGTACGATCCTCCTTCTGGAGGTTGATGCATACGCTGTCGAGATCCTTTAGTTTCTCGACGAGCTGTACGATCTTGCGGTGAGTACTTGGGCGAGGCAGTAAATCTTCCACGGCGGTGACCATCTTGATAGCGTCTCTGATTTTTACGTAGCGTTGAAGCATATTAAAAGTAGACGACCACCTGGTCGTGTTCACCTTCAGCGGCTTCAGGGATGTATGACGCTCTAGTTCGGCTGCATTGTTGGGGTAGCGAAGTTGGGTTGACAGGGCCTGGACCTGGTCAATGATTGATCGGTACTCTTCCAAGAAATGACAGACAGCGAGATTGAATCGGTGGCTAGCACACCCGACAAGAGGCACGCCCAACCGAGTTGCGATCGCCTGGTTGGTTGCGCAGTTGTCCGCGACGATGAATAGCACCATCGCACTGTCCCTGTGGTAAAGTTCCAGTACAGTGTCGATCATCTCGATATGTGCGTCAGCCGTCTGACCGAACTCCGCTGGCGAGACTGCAAGCAGGACGTGCTGCAGCTTGCTTTCTTTAGCAAACACGCCGTAAATTGCAACAAAGTGGTGCGTCCCACAAGTCCAGCCATCGAACATAAGTCCAAACGCGTCACTCATGTCCTGAGAGATGCGTTCTCCCACTTTGACGGCTACGTGACGCATGTAGCGCACCAAAGTCTTCGAGGAGACGGGCTTGATCGCGGCCAAAGCACGAGTCAACGGGTCGTCAACTTCGCATAGAGCGTGGTTACGAGCGATCACCCACTCCATCCACTTGAAAATCTCCATTATGCGCGAGTCCACAAAACCATGAGCTTCCAGCGTTTGACTAGCGTTTCGCTGACTCTCCTCATATATTTCGTTGTAGCCCGGGTGCTTGATCTTGAGATGGCTGATGAGATTTGTGTAACCGGTCCCTACCGTTTGCTTGCGAGTCTTGCCACACTGCTTGCAGGAGAAGAGTCCGTCACCACGGTCCGTGAAGAAGAAGGTCGAAATTGCGCGTGAGGTCGGCATGGAACTTGTCAAATGTTGAAATGAGGCAACCAACATGACTGGAAGCGGCTATCCATGCAGAAGACCGGAGCCAGTCGTTTGACGAAGACTGATTCCCTTGTATTTACTCCTTGTAAATACCAATATACTTATTACGGACACAATTTCATATTTTACGGTAATTTCGATTTTACAATAATAAGTTACTCCGTCAATATAATACTACAATTATTGTATTTGTATTATTTTTTCCGAGCACTGGCGGGGAAGAAGGAAGGTGAGGAAACCGAGTGGATGAAGAACGACTCCATTCTCAAGCATTCTTGAAAAGAAGAAGTCAAGACGGCAGTGGTTATGTGGAGATGATTCCAAGCTGGACGTTCGATGGTGATGAATATCTTGGAGCGAATTTTCGGCCTGGAAGCAAAGAAGTTCACGTGCTAGTGGAAATCCCGGGTGGTGTAGTGCCATCACCGACCATTGAACCGCAGGCATTACGGGAAGATGTAAACTGGTATGGCATTCGTGGAATGTTTGGAAAACTCAAAGGCATTGATCCAAACGATAGTAGAATTCTATCTCGGATGGCCTTAACCAACGATATTATCCGCCGCGTCGATGAGATGCATGTGCTGCTCATCAAAAGGCCACCGATGACTGGTAAAACTTCTCTTGCCACACTGGTCAGCCGTACTTTGGCGAACAGAAGAATGATTCCATGAAACCGGTCTCAACCCAAGGCTACACTATCTATTTGGTGGTAGATGAGGTCCAGACACTATACAAGGATCCTACATCTTCTTCGAGACGTGAAACCACTGTTTTCTGGGAGCTTGTCAAACTCGTCCGAACTAATGCTGCACCCGCATTTCGAATCTTGATGTTTGGCGTGTACGGATCTAGTCCGCAATACACGCAGAGTATAACTACTGACAACTTATCGGGAGACATAGTGCTGGGTATTGAGCATTTGAACTTTCGGCGAGAAGTAGTCGAAGAATACGTGAACAAGTGGTTCGTTGGGATCCAATGCCTACAGCGTAATACGAAGACATTTTGTAATTGTCTGCAATGGCTTACTGGTGGCTACGTTGGACTCTGCGAAGTGGCTATGCTAAAAACTGTTTACTTTTCGCGGGTAGGGAGTGACGGGGTTACTTCATCCGCCCGTGATTGGATTCGTATGTAGGAACAAGGATCGCTCTATCAAGATAATGATCACGCGCTTTTCAAAGCTCTGATATCAACTCGTGCAGTGAAGGTGCTGAAAACGCTCAAGATGGAGGACCTTGATGGTCTAGAGAGGAATGAAGCATAAGTTGGATGCTCAGCTTATCGATGAATACATCAAAAAGGTATCCTGCTTGAATGCGAAGGTCGAGCTGAATTCTTGTCGCCAATCATGTGGCGATACTTTGTCATGATGTTTGTTGGTCATATTGAGCGTGCACTTTATGATCCGAAGACTTAAGGAAAAGATCGCGCGTGTTATCCGAGCTATCAATTACCACAGCATTCGCGTGACACTTGGCCGAACTTTGTCAAATGACATCGCTCTGGAGAGAGCTTGGCAAATGGAGTTTTATAAAGTTTCATACCGATGTACACCAAGCGCTTGTGTGACATCTGCAGATGTCGGCGCTTGTTTGAATCGACGGGACTTATTGATTCACAGTTCACTGCGGGGATGATTTTTGGGGCATCGAGTTATTGCGAGAAGGCAGCTACTTGGATGAACGGATTGATCGATTTGCTCCTGGTGGTCCGTATTCGTTGCTTCAGCTGAGCGATTACTGCTTGGTCGACCTTCGACGCGTCCCGTCGATGGGTGATACGACGATTCCAACCATCACCACAGACTTGAATCGCTGTGCAAAACTCTACGTTGTGTGCTATGACCCAACACTTGCGCATGTGTTTATCCTGAACGCTCAGTCCGTCTGGAACATCCTTTAAATATGGTAAAGTATCATCAAGAAACCAGGACAAGCTTTCGAAATGATCAGATTGCTAATCTCGCATCCTTATTTACACTGGCTAGTAGTCAGTGTCTACAGGAGTGCCTTTTGAGAAAGATTAATCTTAAAAGTCAAACATCGCAAAGCTATTAAATGGGTATGACAGGATAATAAGAAGCACATCACGGTATTTTTCAACCATGTATTCCTAGAGTGCGATAATGGCAATACATCCCAAAAACGCTAACTTCCATGGATGTTGATTTCACTTCAAAACGAAAGATGCGAATGACATTTATTAACCTGTCGATTCCTAATCTCTAGGGTGAAGGCTAGCAAGTGATGGTTTGGATTTAGCATCACACTTGCTGCCATTTAGCTCTGTTTTATTGTTGACACGACGATCAGAGTGCTTGCAGCAAGAAGTATCGCTACAAGCACACCAAATACCAAGATCCAGACCAGGTTTTCGCGCCATAACTGAGTCGATTTTATGGATTTCACCGTGACCAACCCCAATTTCTCGACGTCGGCTTCAGTAATTTTTTTGAAGGATTCTTCCGGAATAACCCTTGCATTCTACTGAACATAGGAGTACTTTGAATCTCCTTCAAAAGATCCTTGTCTTTCTGCAACTTCCCGACGGTTTGACTGATTCCAGGGTTAGCTTTGATAACCTTAGTAATTTCAGGACTCTCTTGTACGACTTTCGCAACAACAGTCGGACTCGCAGGTTTCTTCATAAACCATTTTAAACCGCCCCTCTCCTCGTCATTCTCATGTTCCGTCTCAGAAGTGACGCGTCCTTCGAGCTTACGGTATGGTCTGCTGTCTTGCAACGTCGTATGATCAGTATTGATCTGAGATTCATCAGACCAACCAGTAGTTGTATCCTTGGTCAAAGCAGCACTATTGGTGCATATGATGAAACGGACGAGTATGAGTAGCAGCAGACACAACTGGTGCATTGCGAAGTTGGCTTTCATTACGAATAATAGATTTCGAGGCTTGAGATCAAATTTCGAAATGAGTTCACATCGATATATGTTGGAGCTGTGATCTTGTCAATTGGGTGCAAGAACGCACGATCAATCAGTGAGTAACATTACCTCACAGCTCCGTTCATGTATACTGTATCGTCAGGTAAATCATCGCGATAGTGAAACTTGTGCTTCGCAATCAAACTAGTACATACGTACAGGCAGGTAAATCGTATAGTGACATTTAGTTTCTGGTATGCATGTAGACTGATTATAACTGTAACGAAAGTGTCGTCACTCTTTTGAGAATGGGTACATAAGTCACTCATTCGTACTAGTGACTAGTGTCGAGTCACACCAATCATTTCCATTCTATTTGATTCAGTATAGTTATTGTCGTTCTTGACGAAGTTTACACTTTCTGGTTATTGCCGAATCGCGCAGCCTCGACGCTGATTGGCCAAAACTGAAAGTTGCCGGCGTCAGGGGACCGAGGAGGTGAAGGAGGAAGACCGACGAGATCCAGGCACGCTAACTACAGACTTCTTGTACGTTTAGGGCAAATTTATGCCTCAGATGCTTCGTTGGATTAACATTAGTGGTCATGATATTGAACAGGAAGCTACTAGTCTTGTATATTTCAACTGAAGATGGAAGAAGCAGTGACAAATCAGCATGTCAGTCCGAATACTGTGTTCTACTGTCTGTATGGCTTTTACTTCCTTGGGTACTTGCGTAAGGAGCTCGCTCGAATTTACCACAAGTCAATAAAGACTATTGGCAACTGGATCAATGTCTACGAGAGAACAGGCACGTATCAGTGAGCAGAAAGAGTGTCAAGTCACGTGTTTACAAAAGCTCATCGAACGTGGCTGTGCCAGTTCTACACTGAACATCCGCCGGCGTATGTAGACGAAGCCCAAGAAGCTTTCAGCAGCACACACCATATGAGCATACCAAAGTCATTGGTGTGGCGAATACTACATGACTGCAGATATACCAGGAAGGTTCTTGAGCGGAGAGAAATGCATATCAAGGAGAACGTGTTTCGGTACCTGGAAAAGCTCAGTCAAATTGACTGGTGCCATCAAAACATTATGTTTCTGGATGAAGTATCGTTGCAGTCTGTCCTGCCGCTGTATTAACCATGTTGCCGCCCTCACGAGTTGCCTTCGTTGCAACTTGAGTTGCCGTCGTCAAGCAGAGAATGAAAAACATCTGTGGCAAGTAATATAATATATAGTTTCGTAGGTTTGCGCGATTGGCGACTGTTGGATTGAAAAACCGCGCAGGGAAATTTCAAGTAGAACTTACAATAACTATAAGTTTATATTGCAGGCCAAACTTAAACTTATCTATAAATACGTACCTATACCTACTCTAATTTAGCTATTAAGTCCCCTAAGACAAGGACTTGTGCTCGCCATGGATGCGGCTCTAATCTCGACCGAGCGATTTCGGGTTGCTTTCGCCCTGTCCAACCTGGGAGGTCGGGCGAAGACCTGGGCGTACACGCGCGAAGCGACAACGCCGGGTTGCTTCACAAGCTGGGCTCAGCTGTGTGAACAGCTTAGAGCCGCCTTCCTCCCGGCGAACTATGAGTATCGCCAGCGCTTGCGCTTCCTTGCCTGTAAACAAGGGAAGCGTGAGCTGCATGAGTACATTCAAGAGATGCGAGTACTCGCTGCATCTGTGGTAGGGAACCTCCTACCTGAACACATCAAGGTGACAGTGTTCGTGGATGGCCTGAAGGTGGGCTCATCCCGCACACAGTTGTTCCGCGTGCATGCGAACACAATGGAGGAGGCGATCCAGATCGCTCTCCAAGAGGAGTACAGCCACAGACAGGCTCGTACTTCTACGTCAGTGTGGCAAGTCCACAATGCGTCAACATGCGCAGTGCAGGAAACCCCAGCAACAGGAGCCAGCACAGGGCCGGTACCCATGGAACTGGGTACGGCCGTACAGAGCTCCGTCCGCTGTTACGGATGTGGGAAGCTCGGGCACATGTAACGTGACTGCCCTGCGGGAGAGCAAAGGAAGTTCACTTCCAAACCTAAGGGCTCGAGAGGTCAGTGGCAAAAAAACATACCCAAGAGCCAAGGGAACTGGGGTCACCAGTAGAGGCGGGACGCCCTACTGTTAACGTACCTGGGGTCCGGCTGGACCTGGCTGTAACGTTTGAGAACTTTGACAGCACGGGGTCGTTCCTGGTCCTAGACATGGACTAGTACGACTTGATCCTGGGCATGCCGTGGCTCGAGAAGCACGAGCCCTGGATCGATTGGCGCGGCAAAGTCATTGGGGCTAGCCGGCTCGCAGTCTCCGACAGAGCTTTGGTGAGTAATGTCCCCACCTCTGTCCGGGACTGGGGCGCCAGGGATGGTCGCCAAGGCGCTTATGCGCCCGAAGCAGTGTTTGGAGTTGCTGACACCAATGAAGATGATGCGATCCGTCTCACGACCGGTCATGAGACCAAGCCTCATTGCCAAGTGTGTGGGATTGCTATGACAGCAAGTCCCAACGCTGAGAGTCGTCGCGCCGTATGAGCTTCGACTGTGGCAGTGCCGGACGGCACTGACCAGGCGGGTAACATAGGTCCGCAAGCAGCAGAAACTGCTGAGGAGAGCGCTGTAGGCGTCTCCTGTGCGGGTAACATAGGTCCACAGGCGGGTAACGTAGTTCCGCTAACAGCTGAGGCTGTCGAGTAGGACACTGAGGGCGCCTCCGGCGTGGGTAACATAGTTCCACGCAGGGTCGAAGAGACCGAGAAGAAGAACAAGAGCGCAGCATGCGTCTCTAGCGTGGGTAACAGAGTTCCACGCGGGGTCAAGAAGACCAGTACGAGGGTGGAGACGCCGTTGAGCACCTCCCGTGTGGGTAACCAAGTGCCTCCCTCGAAGTCTGAGACCCCACCGCCACAGTCGGTCGAAGATCGGTACCATATCTTCGACGGAGTGTCCCGTCGTCAAGTGAAGTCAGGTGCCGTCCATCTGGAGGCACTGCCAGAGGTGTCAGCATTGCTGAACCTCGATGAACTGTTCTCGTGCGTGGCACAAAGTACTGTGCCACGAGTCAGTGCGAGATCATTGATGCCTTCTTCGCCGAGAAGGCGAATTCGGGCATGGTGCGGGAATCGAAGTCCCCGCACTCGACGCCAACCTTCTGCGCTCGTAAACCGAACGAGAAGCGGCGTCTCGTTCACTCGTATAGCAAGCTGGAGAATGCAACAGTACCGGCACAGACGCCGATCCCTCGCAAAAACGTGTTGTTGAACAACATGTCGGGTTGTACGCTGTACAGCGCTCTGGATCTGGTAGACGGATGTTATCAGATCCTGATGCGGGAGAGTGACATTCCTCTCACCGCAGTGAGCACCCCAAGCAGGATGCTTTGGGAGTGGCTAGTGATGTCACAAGGGCTTTCGAATACCCCAGCGACGTTCAATCGCTTGGTCACACAATTATTTAGACCATTGCGTACGTTCGCACAGACGTACTTGGCGATACATTCGTCCATAACCGTGCCGAAGATGACCAGACGGCTGTGGAGGTGCATCTGAAGCAGCGTTTGAGGTCATGTGAGCGCTCTATGCCAACATCGACAAGTGCGTCTTTGCAGCTGAGGAGATAAAAGGCTTTGTCAGCAGGGTCGGCATGCGCGCTGATCCAGGGAAGATCAAAGCCATTGCGGATTGGCCGCGCAAAAGGACCTTCGGTAGTGGTTGAACTTAGCGTAAGGACAGCGCGGAATATATTGAACTCGCTCGATCGTTGTCATATCTCGCGAAGAAGGATGCCGACTGGGTTTGGGAGCAACAGCACCAGGATGCTTTCGACAGCATCAAGACGAGCTTGCAGTATACGCCAGTCATGTCTCTGCCGGACGAGAACAGGCCTTTCGGTGTCGTCTGTGGCATTTCAGACTATGCAACAGGTTGTGCACTGTTGCAGAAGGACGATGAAGGACGCAAGCGCGTCATCTCCTTCCAGTCCTGACAGCTGAAAGCTGCCGAACGGAGTTATCCCGTTCATGACAAGGAGCTAATTGCAATGAAGTATGCTCTTGTCAAGTTCAGAGTAAATATCTTGGGCCTCGTACGTATAAGTGGGTGGCACACTTATGAGACATGTCAAAGGTGAAGCCTACGGGCCTCGCCTCGGCTCCACTATAGAGCCTTCCTGTGCCAGCAGATTGCTGGAAGTCGATGAGTCTCGACTTCGTCTTCGGGATGACAAGGAAAACACCGGTACCTTGGTGCTTGTCTGTCGTTTGAGCAAGATGGTGCATCTTGCTCCGGTAGGTGACAAGGTCACCGGGAAACTGGCTGCACAGTTGTTCCTAGATAGCGTGTTTCGCTGTCATGGTCTGTCAGAGACCATAGTCTCTGATCGAGACCCACGCTTCACGGGTGCGTTCTGGGACACCCTGTTCCAGCTATTGGGAACCAAGTTGACGATGTCAACTGCGGACCATCCGCAGATGGATGGTCAGACGGAGCGCGTTAACCGCGTGCTTGAAGATACACTTCGGAGCATCTCTGCTGAGGCACCTCGGTCCTGATCGGATCAGCTGTCTATTGTTGAGTTTGCACATTGCAATAATGCGGTACACGCATCAACGGGTTTAACCCGTTCTTCTTGAACGGGCTACGACACCGCTAACCTTGCGGGGAGGCACCGAGGCCTCCATCGTAAGTGGGGAAGAGGCTTGGAAATCCTTTCCTCCCTGGTCTCAGGAATTGATCCAGAGTCTTTAAAAATACAGTTTTCGTCGTTTATGGGCGACAGGCTGACGTTGATCAGTCGGGTTAGAGACGCAATGGCGTTAGCCCAAGACAAACAAAAGAAGTACTCTGACAGAAAAGGATGAGGGAATTTAAACGTATTTAAAGAGGGTGATTTAGTCCTATTAGACACTAAAAACCTACCGCTACAGGTGATTAGCTCTGCAGAGAGCAACAAGTTGAAGCACCGCTTCATCGGGTCCTTTGCGGTCCTGGTCAGACATGGCACGGCATACACCATTGACCTCCCAAAATCAATGACGACGCACCCGGTGTTTTATGTTGGGCGTCTTAAACTCTATCACGATCCGCTGGGTCCTTCTCCTCGGGCGGAGGAAGGCCAAGGTGAGAGCTCATCTCCTCGAAACGAGGCTGAGTCCTCTGGACAACCGGAGTTGCCGGTGTCGGAGCCTGTGAATGTAAAACACGCTGGTACCCACGCGAATCATACGAAGCGTATGAAAATGCCGCATGGAAGAGCTCCCGTAAGAGCCATATCCATAGGCCGAGTAGTACGAATATCCACTGGGCTCATAAGCGGGTATCCGACCATGCACCTAGAGTCTCTAAGCCTCGGCGGAGTTCCTTTAGGGCGGAAGCCAGAACACGGTGGTTAACTCGCCCGTGGAGCTCGTGAGTCTCACATCCCAGAGTGTTCACATCTTGTCGAAGAACCTCTAGGCCCCCGGCTTGGCAGCCTGAGAGGCAGCCTGACCAACCCAAGGGCTATCTCGATCGCATAGACGCGATCCCAAAGCTGACAGACCTCGTCGCTTAACAGGCGCCCCACAGAGTCCCGACCTGAAGTTGAGGGTCCAGAAGGAAGAGGCTGAGAAGGATCATCGTACTAAAACGCGTGTGAGGGATCCTCCCGCTCTCCTTGATCGGAACGGAGAACGGAGAGCTCCACTTCCATGTGGAGCGGGTCGTCCAAGAGCGGCGGCGCTCTGGAAAGCACCGGTTGCTTGTGAAGTAGCGAGGTTATCCCTCGTCACAGAACTCGTGGGAGCCGGAAGACCGGCTCCGGGTTGACTGCCCAAAGGCTGTTGAGATTTGGGATCTGCAACAGCCGGGGCGTAAGTAGTCCGCGGCTTCTTAGCCGCCTTACGGTGTACGGTCCCTGGGTTGACGGAACCGTACTCGTGCTCATCATGAGCGCTGGACTTGGACTGCTGTCGAAGTCTCCCCATTCCGGAGTGGGGTTGCTGCTTGGCGATTAAGTGGGCAAACTCGATGCGAAGATCTCGCTGGTCCAAGACATAGACCAGCATACGATTCTCTCATGGTTTCTCCAACTCCAGAACTGTAAAGTCCTTTAAAGAGACCCACCAACAGAACAGATCTTCCGCTTGAAATTGGGTGGTGGTGGGGCTGAACCCAAGGGTACCCCCACACAGGGGAGAGTCCACCACGGCCATCCAGTTTCTTCCGGAGGCTAGTGAATTCCTTCAAAGGAATCCGGTGTGATGTGAGCAGCACACATCTAGCGGCCTCAATGTCTTCGACAAAAAGTGGTTCGTTTTTCACCAAGGCACGTTCATAGGCGCCGCGAGAAGAGTGGTTATGGTTGAGACCACGAGGAGAACGGAGTTTCTCCAAGAACATTGGAGATCCAGTCCCCTCATCCGGTGGATAGTATCCGCAAGGCGTAGAACGCGCAGAGGCAGTTACCTCTGAAGCGCCTTGTTGCCAAGCAGCTCGATAAAGCTCTAGCTGCACATCAAAATCGTTAGCGATCTCTCGTGGTTCCGATACAACCCCTCCTCCTCTTCCACTTTAGATTCAGAGTCTTCGAAAAGGTTTCGGTAACCTATGAGTACAGAGGACTCTCGAGAGAGAACTAGGGGAAGCGCACGTTTCCGTAGCAGCACCTTTATCAGCCCGCTTTCGCGGCTTGGGCTCGAGCCTGACCTTCTGCCAAGGTCAGGTTTCTAGCAGGCGAGTTCGCCGCCTCAACGTTAGAAAGCTTGGAGCCCGCCTTGGTGGACTTCTGGACAATAGAAGCGTCCTTCGAAGGAGTGGAATCGTTCCTAGACCCCGTGGTGACCTCGTCGGACTTGGGACAATGATCACGGGAATATTGAATTCCGGGGAGGAGCCTCAGGGCTGTGCTCTCGATAGACGAACCGGGGGTTTGGTCGGTTGTCGGGCTACATAGAACGGGAGCGACTACGTCGTGATCTCTCCCCTTGAGCCGCAGTACCAGCTGAAGGATAGCTAACCTCCTTGGAAGCCACCTTGCGGACTTCCGTGAGAAGAGTGGCATTGTCTTTCGACTTGGTATTTGGAGTCTTTGACCTCACGGTCTTAGACTTGGAAGGAGACGAGGCACTGTGGGAGCTTGTCTTTCAGAGACGTACTTAAGAGGTTGACGTGGAAACCTCAGGCGTGTCATACAAAGCGCAGAAAGGTTTAATGAAAGCCGTGAAGCCACACCGGTGGCTTGTCGATGGGTATCGACATGAGAAGGAAAGAGAGCGGCACTCGCTTTCGATCTCCTCATTAGTTGGGAGTATTCCCAATCAAAGCGGGGGAGGGTGTAATAGGGTTACATGAGGGGTATCCCAGATTGGGTACCGCCTCTAGAAGTAGATAATACTTCTTAGAGTATTCGTTTTGTGAATATTATGTCATAAGAGGTGTGGGGCACACCACTGCCACGTAGGTTGGGTGGCCGAGAACTAACCAATGACATTTGACCTACTTTTATATAGAATATATAATATAAAGTAAAGTTAGCTATTGCTGACCACCTGTCCTACTTGTTACAGGTCTTCTGCGAATAACTTAGCACACACGCCACTTCCTTCACACCTAGGTAGGAGTTGATCATGAGCGGCATCCAGAGCACGAGGCTTCAGGATGGACAACCAAATGTCCCTACTGGCCCAACCGTGGATATGAATGGCTAGGAGGAAGCGTTATCAGCACCGACGGTCGGCTAGTCCCGCTGACTGCTTCCAGTAAAGCTCGGTTCATGAATATGCAACAGACTGAGTGACCTTCATCCGTGGATACACAAGGACACTCGATCCCTCGATCACGACACTACTAGTGCACCGCAACATCCGTGGTCTCTTGCCACGGACCCGCTGCCCTATTATCCACCGCCCTCATCTGTGTTCGAGCTCAGCCCACTGTTCACTCACCCTTACGGCGTCCCCTGGCCGACGTTCACAGCCGCAGTACCAAGGTCTGTCAACCCGTGCTTCCGGCGCAAGTAGTGTATTAGTCTCCACCTATTACTCATCCTGTAGCACATTTTGACTGAAGGTCGAGTCGGCATGCCGCCGATCGTTGCCCCCACCTACGTAGCCCAATCCGTCGCCTATACTAAACCTAGCACTCGGCGCCATTCCTATCCTACTGGACCTCTCCCACTTCATATTGACTCGACACCTCCACGACCTCCTGGCCTCACATCCGCCCTGCTGGTGTCGCCTCGCCTGTCTGTATGATATTTCCTTGCTTCTGCCCATACATATCTCCTCCAACGATATTCTACCGCCGCACCTTCAACTTCAACCGCCGTCAGTCGGTGACTCCAATCCTCTGGCTTGCACCCACCACCGTCTACCTCTCTTCGAACACATTCGTCACAGACTCCACCACTGTGGGCCACGCTACGCTCGCCATCAACCCCCGCGCGATTCTAGCTCCCTTTGCACGTGGATGTGGACAGGACACATACAGTTAATTAGTAATTTGTATTACAGGCCAAATTATTAATATCAATTAACTATTCAAATAAATCAGTCTAAAATCTACGGCTAGTAAGTCCCTAAATAAATCAGTCTAAAATCTACGGCTAGTAAGTCCATTAAGACCAGGGACCCGTTCACTAAGAGTTTGTATACTCTTGATAGCACGCTTCCTCTAAGCAAGGTGCACGTGTGACCCCGTCACAATGTGGCTTCTCGGCTCGATCTTCACTTGTAATATTTACTGAAATCGGTTTGAGTCGTTTTAGAAACATCATGCTTAGCGATCTTAACATATGTCGTTTCCGCTCTGTACATCACTTCCATCTCAATCAAGAACTTCTTGTCCTGTGCTTCCAAGTACTCTTTGTCCTGCTTTCTGGTCGCGTTCTTTTATCTTGTCAACCTTGCTTAATTCTGCTGAAAAATATTCTGACTTTTCTCGTTAGCACCGATTCCTTCCGCGTTATCTTCATCGTGATGGTGGTTTTTGTTCGTTTTCAAACTGGTACGGGTTATCTCCCTCATATCCGAGTGAACAAGAGGCGTACTAGCTCAATGGTAGTCATTAGAGAGGTTAAGGATCCAAGTAGGAATCACAACAGCAATAATAGGCGCATGACTTGACTTCAAGAACGTAGATGCGTAGGTCCACAGGTAAAATGAACACGCGATGGAGGCGTTGGTGGAGCTTATAGGAAGCTTAACCCTCAGGTATTGCAAGGAAGTTTCAGTATTAGAAGTCCACTGAGAGTACATTATATACCACAGTAGCGCTTGATCGCGAAACCAAATTTCACTATCGCAATGATTTAGTTGACAATAAATGTAATAGTCATATAACGGCGCTACAGTAGTGGCGCTTGATTGCGACGCCCAATTTCACTATCACGATGCCTTGTACCTGACGTCAGTGACGATGAACGGAACTGTGAGGTATTACTCACTAATCGCTCGCATGCTGCTCTTGCAACCGATTGAAATGCAAGATTTCAACAGCTCCTTCCAACGCATATCGCTGTATTTCGAAATTTGATCAATCTATCACTCGTAATGAAAGCCATTTTCACGATGCACAAGTTGTATCTGCAACTGCTCATGCTTGAAATTATCATTGCGCGTGCCAAAAGCGCTGCATTGACCGAGGATACAACTACTGGTTGGTTCGATGAATCTCAGATCAATACTGATCATACGACGTTGCAAGATAGCAGACCATACCGTAAGCTTAAAGGACGCGTTACTTTTGAGACGGAACATGAGAATGACGAGGAGAGGGGCGGTTTAAAATGGTTGATGAAGAAACCTGCCATTCCGACGACACTACCAACGAGTCCGATTAGTGTTGCGAAGGTCGTACAAGAAAGCCCTGACGTAGTCAAGGTCAACCCTCGAATCAGCCAAACCGTCCGGAAGATGCAGAAAGACAAGGATCTTTTGAAGGAGATGCAGAGTAGTCCTATGCTCAGCAGAATGCAAGGGTCATTCCGGAAGAACCCTTCAAAAAAAATTACAGAGGCCGATGTCAAAAAATTGGGGTTGGTCACAACGAAATCCATTAAATCAAGTGAGAGATGGCGCGACAACCCGGAATGGATCTTGGCACTTGGTGTGCTTGTCGTGATTCTGCTAGCTGCAGGCTCTCTTGCTGTCGTGTCAGCAGTTAACTAGGGCTACCAGGCAGCACATGTGAGGCTAAATCCATCACTCGCTAGCCTTTATCCTAGCAACTTCAGGAGTCTATGTTAAATGACTGTCTCTCATCTTAGTGGCATCGCTGGAAGTGAAATTAACATCCGACATGTTTTGGGATGTATTGCCATTAGGATTAATACATGGTTGTGATATAGAGTGGAGTGTTGCTAATTATCCGGCCATACTTTTAATTAAATCGACCAAGCATCACAAGGAAAAGTTGGAGGCCGAGAGTGGATCACCGCAATAGTGATCAAAGTCGAAAAGTGTGCGACTACTACTAAGAACTTTAATTAACCAAGATTCTCTGGTAGGCAAGGACCAGTCAGAAGAGCAAAATGAAAATGCACAGTCTTGAGATGGTTTACTGCGGTGCTCTTGTCAATCCTTCTGTGGTTAAATATACGAGTAAAAGCACACGCCGCTACGCCAGCATCCAGGCGCAAGCCATCCCACGGCGTCGCCAGCCAGAGGCGTAAGGAGGAGAGCGACAACAGCACTGCCTCAGCTTTATTCTCGCTCCATCAGATGTCCAGGACTCATTGACGCGACAATGGGGCTCCCTCCGCGTTCAGACAAAGAGTCCACCAGGTCATACAACCCGCGCCGTTCAACGATTATATCCTGGTGAGTCCGTGTCGACTCATGACTATTGTCGTCGACAATGCCTTCACCAGCGAGCTGAGATGTCAATGATGGCGACGAATTCTCGGCTGCGAAATCATGGAAACTCATCGACGAAGAAGGAAGCACCACCGGTTCTCGAACAGCCAGTGTTGTGAATATACCGGTTCCATCAGGTTCAAGTTCGTCGATGTGGAACGCTGAAGTTTGCAACACATCAGTGCTGCTATCCCCAGGAGTAGTGCTTGACAATGACCGTTGTCGTAGTGGTCTTGAACCCACCGCATTAGTAGCCATGTTTCGATTCATACGCGAGCCCAGCACGTTCGGCGCTGTGTAGGTCCGTGGCAAATGTCCTGAATACGGGGCAGTCACAAGTTCAGCGCTCGGGTCATTAATCGTGTTGCTGCCAGAAAAACTATTATTTCTCGCAGCCGAACCCGGGCTCGACAGGCGGTTCTCAAGTCCTCGTGGAGTTCTGCTCAGCGTGTTCATGCGGGGTGATGACACTCGTCCACATTCTCCATCTTCATCATCATCTCCAGATCCGGGTCCTGCCCACTTCCATTTCTTCTTCGCTTTCAGCGTCAGAATAGTTCGTCCAATCTTTACGTGCATTGCCTTGTTCCAGTCCAATTCCAGAGGCTTGCTAAGGAACAGCATTGTGCCATTCGAACTTAACGCATCATAGAGGTAAAATTGGTTCTGAAGACAAATTACAAATAAGCAAATACCATAAAAGCAAAGAAATAAGTCAACAGCTCCACAATTGTTTGTCGAATAAACACGTACATCTTCAAATTTGACCTTGGCGTGCAGCTGGGACACCGTACGATAACGCAGCGTCATGTTGTTTGTAGTGGAACGGCCGATAGTCAGAAATTGCTGATTTCGCGGCATACTGAAAGTAAACAACCCAAAGTGTTAGTTATCCGTCACCAACAACCCCTTTTGTCAGCTAAAAACTCACTTTGCAAAGCTGAGCTGGAAACGCGTGTTGGTGAGTGCCGTCGATCGATTTCGTGTCTCGTGTTGCGTGACAACGGCGAAAGTGACATAGGGTGGTGGTAACTTCTTGGCAAGCAGCGACACCACGCGGCCATCATCGAGGCGCACACTTGTCAAGTAGGTCGCCTTGCAAATACTGCACACATCAAGACCATCCGTATTGGTGACGGCACACACTTTCTGATTCGGATTGGTTCCATCCGCATCCAAGTTATTATTCCAGCGCTGGAGGCAGTCCAAGTGAACGTATTTCGTGTCACCCTTGCAGTGGCAAGGAGCTACAAGTGGATTATTGTCTGCATCTTCGTCTCCGTCATAACAAATGTAGCAGAACCGCTTGCTGTTAGTGCCAGCCACACCCAGCGGCAAGTTATTATGCGGAGTATCGGCGCAATCGTCTCCCGTAGCACTTAATCTTCTTCTTGCTTTCCTGTCTTTATCCTCTTCCGACTCGCCTTCGTCTGAAGTATCTCCTCCGACACGCATCGTGTGTTCATGTTCCTTATCATCAAGTTCTCCCTCGTCCATATCCGGCGACCTTTCCGTCGGGTGAAATGTCTGTTGTAGTGGCAAACTCAAGTAGTTCTCCTTCAAGAACTCGTACTGTTCATTGGTCAGCGCTTCCTCCGTCTCTTCACTAGTTGTGCGATTGAGTTCGCACACCACAAGTCCCACCGATCCGATTCTCAACAAATCTCCCAGTCTCAAACTATGATCAATCACGGGGTACTTCTTACTCCCCAGTACTCTACACACTCCCGTGTGTCCCGAGAAGCGTTCAATGGACGATCCACATACAAATTTACCCACAGTATTGTCGTATTTCAGAGCTAATGTCGTCGCTCGTGTGTCATTGAGAACACACTCCTTCATCTGTGGTGGTGGCGTGCTCGTTGCTCTGTCCTCTGACTCTTGATTGTCTATCTCGTCACATTCCTCGTCAGGAGGAGGCGACGGGAAGTCGCGCATGTGTAGAGCCTGAAAACTGGCCGCTAGGTCCCGTTCCAAAGCCGTATGGAACGGCGTGTCCGTTGTGTCCATATTGACGGCATTTGGGTTATTAGCAGAGGCGTAGAACGGGTACGACCCGCGTTGAGGTCCGTGCAGCACGGCACCGTCTTCATCTACTGTAAACTCGAGCTTGGGTAGCGTCCGTCGTGGTACGCAGCTCTCCAGGGGTCGTAGTTTCGGCCTTCACTTCAACGCGACGCACCGACTTGAACCCCATGTGCTTGGCGCGTAGCATGGCTCTGTGTGTGTGTTAATTCAGGCCTTAGGGCGCGAGAAATCTGATGGAGTTTACTATGTGAGATCCGACTCCCTACGCAGTCTGATAACTTGAGTTGTAGACCACAGATACAACTCAAACTTGGATGAGGAGATGCAGCAGCGTCTCAGCTTTAAGTAGAGGCTAGCGACACGTCCCGAGAGGCTCTGAGAGACGAGCTAGCCACCCGCGCAGTGCTGCGCTTTCGGGGGCTTCCTTGCTGTACAGCTGATCGTCGTTTGTTCTCGTGGGGTATAGGGCGAAAAAAGGTCCATTCTAATTTTTGCATCTTGTACATTTTTCTCAGATTCCTGCCCCATCTGAGTTGCGATGGGATTGGATGAAATACAAATTTGCAACATGCGATTGGAGAAAATTCGTCTGCGATGATGTAAACCTGGTGTTTTGTGTCATTGGGACGTAGAGCGAAACGTTAGACCTGATTTTCACGCGGCTCGCTGAACCGACGTTAAAGAGATCACTGGTATATCTGTGGATATAACACTATCGTGTAAAAGCTAGTTATTTGCCTTTGCATACAGTATGAAGGTTCTATATGCGGTACAGTACTGATCTGAGTCACATCGTATTTTTGCACCGGCTTTCCTCAAAAGAGTACGTACTAACATATACTCTAGACCTCAAAAGTCATTACCATGGTAAACCGTTACGATCTTAAAACGACGCATCCCTTCATGTGCATATTGACACATTGGTATTTGCAATGACACATCGTCGTGGAATTGATCCAGAGTTATTCGCGCCAAGTGCGTTGAATTCGGGTAGCGACAGATGCACGAAAACTCCGAACTATGATGTGAGGATGCCGTCACAGGGTGACTATGGCAATGACTACGACAATATCAGCAATAATCAGAACCAACCAAGTCGACCCGGTCTCACGATTGAACTGGAACATCTCAGTGGATACACTGGTAAAGGTAGAAACACAGTTCACGCTCATCCGACGGACCCGGACAGCTACATTACTTGGTATGAGTACTGTAAAAAAATTGTTGTGAGTTACGTATGACATGTTTATGATTGTTGTGGTAGTATGGGCTCTGCTGTAGTAATTGGCAAGATCCACGATTCGCAGAGTCAGGAGCTCCTATGCAGTCATGAAGAAGAGATCAACGCGTTGAGTTTGTCTAGTACTGGAGTCTTCCTAGCGTCAGCACAAGTACCTCCACATTCGGGACGAACAGATCGAGGAGGTGCATTCATCGTGGTTTGGGATATTGCGTCGGGACGTGAACGCTATCGCCTCGAGGGATTCTTCCGTCCTGTGCTGCAAATGGCCTTTTCACCAGACGATCATTTTCTTGCTGCGTCGTCTGAAGACTGCCGCATCATTCTATGGGATATGCGAGTACGTTGTCAAGAGTTTTGAGCACTTAACGATTGCCACTAACATTCGTTTCTCGTAGACGTCAGAAGTAGTGCTCACCAAAACTTTCCCGACGCCGGTCACGATATTGAACTGGGGCAAGATGGATGAAAAATGCCGACGGCCAAAGTACTCGCTCACTTTTGCACACTCAAGTCAATTACTGTGTGGCGAACTAGCCTACGACATTTCAGGCATGCAGTATCGTCTCGAAGTCTCGAGTTTTTCAATGCCTAACGTAGGAATTGCACGTACATATCTCTGTGCTGCAATAACCCAAACACGCACCGATGTTTTGGCAGGAACGACAGCCGGAGAACTTGTAGTCTTCAACATGGACTCGCTGGTTTATCGTAACGCTGTACCAGTTGTGAGAAATGGTGTACAAAGTGTTGCTGCGTGCAGTGATACTGGGTATGTCTACGTGGGCGCTGGCGACGGCGTTCTCAAGAAACTAATGGGGCGTGATTCTGACTGGAACCTCGTTGGTCAAGTGCAACTTGTCGGGGGAATCACGAGCATTTCCATTAGTTCTGGTGGGTCCCAACTTTTTGCTGGGACTTCTGCTGGAAAAATGTACCAGATCGTTGCCACCACACTCGTAATTTGTGAGCTTGCAAGTAGCCATTTGGGTCCGTCACGAGCTGTGCCTTCGGTGATTCGTGCCAGGAGTTTGCTACCATATCTGTAGACGGCAGCGTTCGTATCTGGGATCTTTCTACTTACCATCTCAAGTGCATGACAACCGAGGCTGCAGCGGGACTGTGTATCGCCATTACCAAACACTCGACGGCATCAACGCATTCAGGATTGGTGGTATCCGGTTGGGCCGACGGCTGGCTACGAGCTTATGACGCTGCCACTGCACAGCCGAAATGGCACATTGCAACGGCACATCGTGGCGAGGTAATTGCGGTGGATTGCAGCGCTCAATACGTTGTGAGTGGTGCAAATGACGGAGGTGTAAGTATTTGGTCCCTTGCTACGCGAGAGTTAGTGATCCAATTTCATGAACACAAGCGAGCTGTCACTGGTGTACTTGTCGACGTCAAGTTACCACATCGAGTACACTCTTGTGGTTTGGACAAAGCACTTTTCATCTATGATCTCAAGGGTGCTCGACGAATTGTAGCGCAACAAGTTCGTGAAGGTGCATTCCATAGCATCACTCAAAGGGTAGACAGCGAGACAGAGATCGTGACTGCAGGTGCTGATGGCAGGCTTCTCTTCTGGGACTGCGACGAACAGGACCCAGTCCAATTTATCGTAGACCCCAATCGCCTGAGAATCACGTGTGCTCGGGTATCACCGTCCGGCCGGTTCCTTGCTACGTGTGGCGAAGATTGCGAAGTTAAACTCTTTGACGTTGGTTCATCCGCGTTACTTGCGTCGTCACGCGGTCACTCGAACACTGTGAATGCACTTGCGTGGAGTCCTGATGAACGACAACTTGTGTCAGTCGGCTCGGATTCGTGCATTTGTGTCTGGAATTTCTATCTGGAGTGACATCAACCGAAGCAGGATGTAGAACCAGCGCTTAACTTCTAAAGCAAAACTCTATTGATGTCGTATTGCCCGATGTGTTCATTCATCCGAAGGAGGTTCAAATTGTTTGGGTGGAGCTTTCCGGAGATTCCCAGTTAAGCGGTCGCGAGTTGCTGGATCAACCTCAACGTAGCGTAGGAACTGCATAGCGAAGGAGGCTTCACCCTGCGTTTTAGAGCGTAGCAACGTTGCGTAACCCACCATGTGAGCCAAAGGCACGTTGGCATGCACGATAGAACGAGCTTGGTTGGCGACGGACTCACCTCCTTCGCCACCGACAGCAGAGCCAACTTCCTGAATGTGTGCTCGCCTTTGCGAGCTCAAATCGGCAAGAACGTCACCAACGCAGCGGTCGGGGGAGCGTACCTCGAGCTTCATCATCGGCTCCAAGATGACGGGTTCAGCTTCCCTGAGAGCTTCCTTGAGTGCAAGTGCAGCTGCTGCACGGAATGAAGCAGCACTTGAATCCGAGTCCCATTCGCACTCTGCCTCATCAATTACTACCTTCACGTATGCAACGCGGTTTGGAGTCAACACTCCGCGGCTTAATCCAGCGCGCAGACCCTCCTCAATCGCCATGGCGAAGGCGTGAGGCATTTTTTTCGCACCATGGTTTTTCCAGACGACGACGTTGCTGTTGTTTTCTCCCTCTTCCTCGTCGTCATCTCCATTACTGTCTTCTTGGTGCTCAAGCAGCGGATCCACGTGGACTGTAAGCTTCGCAAAGTGGCGATCAGTGCCCAGCATGACATCGTGTGTGTACGGCAGTTCAACAGTGCTTGTAATGCTTTCCAGATAAGCTACACGCATTGCACCAATGGAAGGCTCTAGTTTGTAGTCGCTACGCAATCGCTCCTTGATGATATCCAAGTGAAGCTCTCCCATGCCCGACATAAGAGTTTGACCGGTCTCGTCATCGACAGTGACCACAAAACTCGGATCCTCACGTTGCAGGTTCTCCAGTGCTGTGTCGAGATCTTTTTGCTTTGCTGATGACTCGGCTTCAATGGAGCATGTGAACACAGGCTTAGGGATCTGCACACCAGGTAGCACCATTTGGTGAGCGGCATCTTTGGCGCTTACGAGCGTGTCACCTGTGAAGGTGTGCTTGAGTCCGACCGCAGCTCCGATGTGACCAGCTGAGATACTTTCAACGGCCTCCTGATCGTCAGCAGCAACATGCATGAGTCTTGTCAACCTTTCCTTAGTTCCACCACGAGAGGCATTTAACAGTTGCGACTTGGCATTCAGCACACCGGAATACACGCGGAAAAACACGACAAGGCCACGTTGACGGTCGTGTTGGACCTTGAAGGCAAGTGCACACAAAGGTTCGCTAGAGGATGCCTTTAGCTGCACCACTTTGTTCTCAGAACCATGACCACGAACACGAGTCTTCTTGCCACCAACGACAGTGTGTGCTTCAAACGGAGACAAATCCAGAGGTGACGGCAAATAGTCCACAACTGCATCCAGCAACGGCTGCACACCCTTGTTCTTCAATGCACTGCCACACAGTGTAACAACGACTTGAGACGCCATACCACGCTGCACCGTAATCCGTCGCAACGCCGCCTTGAGCGTCTCATTGTCAATATCTTCCTCCATCAAAACAATTCACCTAGCTCGTCATCGAAATTTGATGCACGTTCAATAAGTGTCTGTCGTCCTTCCATTGCTTTTTCATACAAATCTGCCATCTTGCCGCCGGCAGATGACAACAAGGGCAGTCGCTGGACCTGTTCGCCTTCCTTGTCTACCCACTTGATCAACTGCATGTCGACCAGATCCAGCAGTCCTTCAAACTCAGCTTCTTCTCCTACTGGCAACTGCACACACAGTGTCTGTACGCCGAATCTGGCTTCAATGGACTCACAAGACCTGACAAAACTAGCTCCCTCCCGATCTAACTTGTTCACGAAGGCGATACGGGGGACTCGGTACCTGTCCGCCTGTTCCCAGACCGTCTCAGTCTGTGCTTCCACTCCAGCCACACCGTCCAGCACGGCAACAGCTCCATCAAGTACACGCACAGCTCGTTCCACCTCAATAGTGAAGTCCACGTGGCCCGGTGTATCAATTAAATTGATGTGATGCTCGCGCCACAGAAAACTGATAGCGGCGGCGCCGATGGTGATGCCCCGCTCCCGTTCCTGAGGCAAAAAGTCCATTGTTGCATCGCCGTCGTGCACCTCACCCATGCGCCGAATGGCCCCAGCGTAGAATAGCATCCGTTCCGTTGTGGTGGTCTTGCCGGCGTCGATATGCGCCAGAATGCCGATGTTGCGGATGGTCGCGACGCTCGCGGCGTCCTCCTGGTCGAAGTTCTGGACGGTGAGCGACACCGAGCTGCTCCATCGACGCGCAAGACGCTGGCGGAGAAGATGAGACCCTGGTGACGATGTGGTTCCGCGTCGGGAATGCGCGAGCAGCGCGGACGCATGATGCGTACGGGTACTGAATCGACGCAGCATGTGTGGCTCACGATTGTGCTAATAACAATTATTGACGGTACAGAATTTAAATCGTTGATAATTGTTGTAAATACAATTATTGTCTACATGTAGTTTATCTTACTGCATGTAGTTTTCAAGCACAAATTAGCATCAGTGTTCACTGGTAGTTTATTATCAATGCAAGACAACTATATTGGCATCGGAGTTCACTGGTAGCGAGGTAGTGTGTCGATAGGTCCGAACGCACATGTTCCGGGTTTGTAACTCTTGATGTGTGTGGCCATTTGTGCTGTAGCGAAACACGGACAGCAAGTGGTGGACATACAGTCGTTGACACTGGAGCCAGGAATCTGGAATTGACTACGAATCCGTTTGCGCAGCACCCACAATGCAGCGGTGAAAGTTGCGTGGATCACCACTGCAATAGTCACGAACGTGGTGTTGATGGCTGGACGAGTCTCGTCAATGCGGTGAGCGTAGTAGTAACGGTAGCTCACGTTGTGACCGAGGATCACCACGGATACGAATTGCTGGATCATCAGAGCTACTACGAGCAACTGGATCAAACACAGCAACGCAAAGAACAGCAGCGCCGTTTTGTACGGCACCATGCCCAGGCGATTCGTGATTTGAGCAAGTGACACACACGGACACAGAGTCGCCATGAACGCATTCGGCACGAGATGCACGAAGCTGTTGAAAAGGTTTGTGCTCCAGTAACCAGTTGCAACACCGAGAACGATGTCGTCGTCGATTTGCTTACACTTGTATGGGCCATCGCTTTTAGGAGTGCACGGAACAACCAGGTCAGGACTTAACGTGTCCAGTTGAATGGCATACGCCACCCGCGGAGAGTCCTTCGGGGTCACGATAGTTAGAGGCTCCGACATGGTCTAAGATACGAGCTGGTAAATTGAAGAATGAGTAATTGATGCTAACATCCAGTGTCTAGGTGGGCGGTTGTCTAGGTGGAGTCCAGATGCCATCTCATACTCCAAAGCGCGACGATGTGCGCCTCTTGTGACCACTGCAGCATCTCAAGCGTGAGATTCACGGATGATTCATACTTCGTGTCTTGCGAAGTGGGGTAACGTACTAGCATTACCACTCCAATACCATCCATCCGTTTCAATACGGTAGGTTTCATGGATCCTCAAGAGTTGTGAGGCATTGGTTCCTGGGAAGCGTATTCATGCGCAATTGCTCATGTCTTAATAGACGATCCAAGCGAAAACTGCTTTAGATTGTAACCTTTGAGTCTACTGTTTCTCAACTACACCACTCTCTAGAATCATGAAGGAGTTGGCAGACTCATCTAGTGCAACCTGGCAACCAAGTGGAATGGTTGCGATCGGGTTGGTATGACCCACATCCACGCCGTAGAGAATCGGGAAGTTTGTGCCACGCGTGTGGTGACAAATTAGGCGTTTTAGTTCCTCCACTTGTGCATCTGTAAACGCAAAAGCACGTCCTACTACAAGACCGTCAATCTTCCGAAACGTGCCATCCACTCGGAGCCATCCTAGTGCGACGTTAACATCCTCAAGTGTCATTCCTTGGTCAAATTGCGCTCCTTCCGGAGTTTCCAGCAACAAAATGGCACTCTGAAGATCCGGCATATACTCGGTGCCGCGCACTTGCAGTAACGTAGGCAGACACCCACCTAGAATCGTTCCCTTGGCTTTACCAGGTCGTAACCAAGTGTAGCCAGAATTTCGCTTCATCACGTCCTGGTACGAGATATCGGCACGCGTTAACCAGTTAGCTGTCTTATCATCGGTCCATTCTTTAGACGGTCTCACTTCTCCGAGTGGTTCATTTGGAGACTGCACCGCTTTACAGAACGACTCCATTGTGTATGACAAAGGTTGAGGGAACTCTCCAAA